>WURT03005166.1:0-16778 GCA_009936505.3 Holothuria glaberrima
ATTCTCCGTCTTCCCTTTCACTCCTCCTTCCCCTTTCCTTTCCCTTCTTCCCTCTTCTTTTCCTCCTCTCCTCTTTTTCTTCCCCTCTCCCCTTTTTGCCGACAGACGACCAAATATTGGGAGGGGGTGTGACACCCCCACACCCCCCGTGCTCTACGGCCCTGAGGGTGAATTGTACACAAAACGGAATCTTGTGCCAAACCTGCAAATATTCGACCTTTGATCTTCAGCTTATGAGATCTACACTCACCATAATTCAATATCAAACGATTAGATTTCGAATTCAAAGTTTTTCATTGAGAATAGGGTATAAAGTCGAAATATGAGGTTCATGCGGTCTTCACAATAATGACTTTAAATGTCAAATCGCCAATATCAAAGTAAAATTGTCTATCCTACATTAAAGTAAAAAAATGACATAAAAAAATCATAATTTCAATTTCAGAAGTTAGAATAGTAGCACTAGAAGTTCCGAGAAATATATTAAATGACAAAGCAATAACATGAAAAGATGAAGATTTCTCTTCAAAAGCCACACTTATGAGATTTACAGTCGAAATAATGAGACTAAATGTCAAATTAATGAAATAAATAGGCAAAACCGTAGTATTAAATTTAAATTATGAGTCAAACTAAAGACATTGCGGAGCCAAACCAAATTTGGAACAAATTTGGACAAAGTTTGGAATAAAGGGTCAAAATTACGTTTTGAAGACCAATCTTTAGAGATTTTCAGTTGCATTTTTTCCAGATCTCTTTAAATCACCATGCGACCTCGTTTTGCCAGGCACTGATTTTGTAAGTTTATCAAGGCACCAATTTGGGAACCCAGCCAATCGGTTATTAGAAAAGTTTGGTGGATATCATAGTACATTAAGGCCTATAAAATCAATTGTTATTGAGTCATTTCGGCTCGACATTACTCTATCGTTGATGACTGGTTTATATTATATGTTAATTTGTTCCTTCCACAGTGTGAGGTTATTTTTTCCTTTAGGTTAATTCGGTGGTTCTCAACCTTTTCCAGCTAAACGCCCCCTTTCACCAAATGGGGATGTGTAAACGCCCCACCCCTTGTCTGTAGCTTACTATTGCTATGGATGAAACAACAATAATAAAACAAAACATGCTGAAATAAAAGGGTAGACCTACACATACATCATTTTTACGTGTGGGTCCGACCCAGGGTAGCAAAACAGCAACGCGGGATTCAAGGAAACGGACACCCTTTTGAGATGGCGACTTTTTAACTCACGATTTATCAAAACTGGAAGGCTTGATCGTGGTCAGTAGCGAAGAAAAGTCTTTGGTATTGAGCAGATGCCAGGGGCCCCATCGAGTTGTGGACTGTTCCCCAAAATTAGACCAAAGGTCAACCTCACTGTGGGTGACTGGCGAAACTGTGGGGTATTATGATATTGTTGACACGAGATTGACGCACTGTTAGTCAAATTTTGGCTTTCTTCGGATTACCTATTACCTTAAATACAAACTAAAAAGATTACCAAAATCAGCCTTAGCCCAGTTTGTATTTCAATAATAAGTAACAAAAGTTCCTTTTGATGACACAGGGGGCTTGACCTGTCACGAGAGGAAGATGGATGGTAAGTGTGGCATGGGGTTTTGAAAGACTTGTGCCAATCAAGCTGTCCAACGGATAGAAATAATGAGAAGCGGAAATTGGCGCACCGAAAAACATTTTAAAGTTTTACTTCATAGTACATTGCCAAAGTTATCTATTTTGTTACAGTTACCTACAATTGTCACTTCTGTCAGTATATCATGTTTATGGACTGCAAGGAAGAAAACTACATTCGAGGTTAAAGTGGCGGGACTATTTTTAGCCATGGCCCCTTCAGTCACTGCTTTCACTGTCACTGGTGGTAATAAGAGGGTACTGGAAGGAAAAATTGAGATTAAACACTGTTACGTTGATGCTATTTTGCGGTATCTGAGAAGGGAACATTAGATCTACTCAACTTGTTGACTCCATTCATCTACTTTTTGTGCGAACCAATTTGAGAGGTCAGCTAGAGAAAAGCTTCAGGAACCTTGTAAAGCCCTGGTTTAAATTGAGTACCGTATCCCATTTTTTTCAAAACGCCCCTGCCGCCCCTTAGCGCTTATCGCCCCTGACTTGTGCAACACCCACACCCGGAGGGATAACGCCCCGGTTGGGAACTACTAGGCTATACAGTATGTCATTATAGGTGGGGTTATGATAACACTATACATATTAACTTTTTTCAATCATTTCTAGGTTCACTCAATTGAGTTTGACTCATATTTAATGCACATTAGCACCAAAGGTGTGCGGTCTGGTCTCCATTTTGAATTTCAAATTGGAATCCATACTTTGGAAATATTTGTTCTTTAGTTCATTCCCTATACATGGCAATTGTACGAATACCTTGTGTGAGGTAGTTGAAACCCTCATTATATGCATTTGTTGTACTGTAAAATAATTAAAAAAAATCTCATTCATTTTGAAATCAATATTGGAGCTGAAGATGTGCTTGAAAATAATGCAGCACACTCTAAATGACAAATTTTGACCAAAATCTATTTTTGGCGAGAAAACGCCCCTACACCTTCACGCCCGGAGCAAAAAAAAATTCTGGTGCACTTTCCATGTTTTAACCGGGCCAGTTACTGTTATTACTGTTGTTTTCAATAAACTATGTTTAATTGTATTATGTTTAAGGCCTAGATAACAAAATTCTTATAGCCTGCGGCCATTATCGGCATACGTGCGTTCAAGGTACTATTTTGGACGATTAAGGAGGTACTTAAGCTAAAATGATTCTTAACGCTACACGCCATGGAGGAATTTTGCTAACATCAAAGTAATTCTCTGTCGACCCACTGCATATGGGCCCTAGCCAGGGTTAAATTCCATTGGACCGAAAACCATTTGAAACCATTCAGGTTCCAAATGGTTTAGACTGTGTTTTGGTAAATTTTCTATTCAAAACCATTTATTACCATTTGAAATCAGTTAGAAAACCAGTTGAGATTACCATTTGCATGCTTAAGACCAGTTGGCACCATTCATAACCATTTAAAAACCACTTGAAACCATTCAAAACTATTCGAGTAGAATGTGTTTTGGGCAAATGGTACAAATGGAATTTAACCCTGGGTAGGGGAACTAAAAAGGTTGGGATGCATTGAAAAGAAAAGAGAGGTGGGAGTGGGAGTATATTAGGACTACCGGAATCTGATCTAATAAGCTGACTCTTTTTTTCTATCTTGTCACTATGAGAGGCATATGATTAAAGCTTCTGACTGCTCTGTTACGACATTGTAGAGTAATCAATACCAGCGCTCAAACTAGACAAAGTTACAAAATCGCCCCTTGAAAAAATTCGGGAGGAAGAAAGAAATAAATATGTTACCAAAACCACCCCTGTAATCTATCAGAATCTGTTGATAGATTCTTTTAGTAAAATGTTCATTAAAATTCCACAGACTCCATTCATTTTGAAAAGTTGTTTTCAGCTTTTCTCGCGATCGAAAGTTATAATATCACGTTCCACACCAGTTATAACGTTGGTGCCAAATTAACGAAATTAGTGCTGCAGGGCCGTATAGCGCATGACCGCCACGGCCGCACGCGCACGGGCTGCACGGGGCTGCCGCGTTGACAGATCAGTCATAGTTTTAAACATGCCGAGGCACTTTTAAATAGGCCATTGCACTACGGCTCTGGACGTACACACTAACTCACGGACGTTACGGTGTTTGTAACTTATAGCCGCTGTTTGTGATTGTTGAATGTACAACCCGCACAATCCAGTCTACCGCAGTTCACATATGATACGTGAACGTGTAGAATAGTGTGCACTGTGCAGGCCGGTAATGTATTACCCACATCGTGATTGTGTTTTCATTTTGTCGGTGCAATTAAATTGATAAAAAACAATAAATTTTCCGACTTATCAGATGTTACAACTTATATACACTCCTATTTTCGCAAATCTCAAAAAACCCTCGTCGTCTCTAAAATAGCCCTCATAAAAATGGCATGGGCGATTCCGCTCTAAAAAGAATAGTAGCCGTAAAATCGTGGTTAGCCTTTAAATACTATCATTGCAGCGGCCTCTTGTAAGGTCCCAACTACCGAAGCCGAAGAGCGAAAACCAACCCCCTCCCCGGAATTCTGCTCCCCGAAGGTGCTACGTCCTCTGAAGGCGCACCAGACGTAAAGTGACCATCCTTTCATCCGTTAGACCCTTACCGTCTGCCATTTATGACCTCATTAAGTTTGAGACTTCCCCAAAGAAGAGATAATACACAACAGGCCGAGAAGTCATTGCGGGGGCCTTCTTCATGCCCTTACCTTAATAACTTCCGGTAGTCGTATGACTCGACTAAAGTAACAGACGGTAGAAATAAGGGAAATTACCTCTCTTTCCCTACGTTCATGTGACGTAGAACGGTAGCGTCTAAATGCCAGCTACTTTTTTTTCCTATTTTTGCAATCCATATACACTAGAAACTGGTAAAAATATGTGCAAACTTTGACAGGTGTGACCTGTTAACCAGAGGATTTTTTTAGACAACCAATAATGTTCACTGTTTAGTACATATGATGCATAAAATATACGGCTGGAAATAAACTCGGCAATGTGCGTTTTTCTTTTTTTTTTTTTTTTAATTTCTTTTTTTTTTCTTTTTGGTTGGTTAGTTACATCTGGCTTAATTGTTAGTTAGATGCTGGCATGTGACGTCAAGGCAGCTAGGCCCATGAAATTTACCAATTAGTCACATTAACGAGGATGACTGTAGCGAAACCGACAATAGTCAGGTTAAGTGAAGTAGGGGTGAGCGGCTCTCTTTCTGCCGTTACCATGTCGGTGAATTTTTTTCTTTTTTTTTTTTTGAAAGTAGTCCCCGGCAAAGCTTCAAAATTCCACTTTCTTTGACGCAACAGGAGTCGTTCTCTAATTGACATTTGGGTGGTTTTATGAAAAATAACCAGACCGGTTTCTGTTCTTTGCTCCTTGTGGCAGAAAGCCATCAGTAGTATCCAATTACACAATTGAGGGTTAAAGTGCAACTAAAAGTTGCACCTCATGCATGTATGTCTCTTTTCCATTCATCATGTATTTTTGTATCTATGCGTGAAGTGATAAATCAAATAAACGAAACGAAACGAAAAGTGCGTCTACCAAAATATCGTGGCGGTACGTTCCTCCTTTCTAACCCGACTCCTGATCTGGAGAAAACTTTGACTTAGCAAGTGAACCTATAAGATTTGGTGCCCTTTTATAGGCAATAATAGGATGGTCGAGAAACAGACAGGATAGTTGCTGGTCACCTGCAATAAGATTCCAGTGCTTTATGAAAAGCTTGCTTTAGGTGCCTTATTTTTATATGAGGGGTTTGGGTCGTTTTGAAAAGAGCGGTGGCGCTGTTGCTATAGTCTTAGCGAGGAGATACATCCTTGTTTATAATCCATGCCGTAAGTGGCTTACCGCTTAGGGAGATCTCTTCAGGAGAACAGTTTCCAGTAAGAAGTTTCTCTGTAGAGAACTTTCCTTTCTGAAGGAAACCATAATCGTTACTGCGGAGTCTGGCGAATCTTATTTCTTCGCCCTTTGAAAGTGGCAAGTGGGTGTGTAGAATCAAGGTGGAGGCATTGAGAAGTTTCAGTGGGCTTAGTATATGGACTTTGGTGTCAAGGAGGCCACTTGATTGAAACTTACCTTTAAAGATTTTTAGATCTTGGTAGGTAACCTCAGTTTCAGAGATTTCCTTGGTAAATTTCAGAGAAGAGTGAATTGCTGTCATATTAGCCACTATACTGGCAAGTCCATGAGCCGTTTCTTTTTTACAGCAGTAGAATGTCATCCCTGTAGCGAGGCCATTTCAGTACGTTCGAATTTGTCGGTATGATTTTAATTTCAAGTTTGTGCATGATAATGTTGCCGACTCTAGTCTGGCGAGGATTGGCTATCCATTGCACATCCAATTTTTTGTAAGAAAACTTGGCTATTAAACTCAAAACAATTCCTTTCAAGGATAGGTATTATGTGGGGGGGGGGGGGCAGAGAAACCGTTGGTTTTAATCCGGTATGAGTTTTTAAGTGCCTTTTCGAGGGCTTCTTGGGATGCATTTAAGGCCTCCTCCTAGAGAGTGTTGGTGTACATGAATACTACATCGAGTGTTGCAAGTAAAACCTCTTTGTGCGGGGCAATTGGGGTTGGGAGCTTCCAATATTGTTAAAATATCGTTAGTGTCTTTTACATGGTGCTCTGTTGCGTGACATGCAAGCAAAAAATAGTCCACGAATACCGGTATTTTTCGATAGGGGACCGTTCCCGCTAACTACTGGCCTAACAGCAAATTTTGAATTGGCTGGCGGTGTGTGAATTTTTGGTAGCAGGTATAATATGACCGGGGTACGGACTTTGCGGAAGTTCTGTGGATTGAGGTACTTGAAGGTTTGCTCGTCAATTTCATCTTTTGTGTCGCTTTTGTGAACTTTTTTTACAGTCTCAGGAGTTATATCACTCAGAATTCGTTCGTAATGATGACAAAATTTGCAGTTGCCTTGGCTTTAGGCATATTGTCTGAACAATTTAGAATAGCAATACCTCAACATAATGTTGGTAGCAGTGGCGTCGCCAAGGCTTGGGGGCCAGGGGTACGTCCCCCATAAACTTTTGCCGCTGCACCCCTAAGTTTGCTTTACCCCCACCCTTCCCCCGTGTGCAAAGTAATACATTTTGGGTGTCAAAAATCATGTGCAAACACCTTGGATTTGGATACGAGAAACCTCTGTTACTTTATCAGTAAACCATGGAGGCTAAAATTTCACAAAATGGTCTCAAAATAAACTTTTGGCAGCTAGCTTTTCGCACATCTATTGTTGTGAAGCTCGAAAAATGTAAAATCGCCTTAATCAACTCAGTGTGTCAAACTTATGGTGAACATTCACAGCACAGACTGACAGACTGACAGATGACCATGACTAATCAAGCAGCAGTGTAGCTTACCAGCAACTGCCTGGTCACCTGCATCAAGTTCACGGTGCCGCTAATAATCGATATTCACAGCCAGTGGCTAAAGAATAAAAAGTAGCGGAATTCAGGGAAACACATATTTTATGAAAATTGAAAGCTTATACAAATTTCTAGACACATGGCTCGCTCTCGGACTGGCGGATGCATTTTTTTTAGGAATTTAATGTGTCTCAGTGCAATGTCTCAGCGCAACTTTTGTTATGGAAATGATTTTCAAAGCAACATTTCGGCGCTCTTCGCGGACATTCGTCATGGCACACACTCCATATGTTACAACCATTATTGGGGCAAAAATACATGATTCTGACCAACACACTTTAACGACAAAAGTTTATCTTCGACCTCTGCAGGGACACAGCAGCAGTAGAGAATCTTAGAGCAATGAAATATCATGAGTAGCACATACGGTAACGTATTTTCGTAGAATGTATTTGTCGTTACACATTTTTCTAACGAGTGTCATTTCACAGCCAAAATATCACTAAATAATTAAAGGCCTTAATTCTAAGCATGTAATTAATTGAAAGATTTACCAAAGATGACTGCATTTTGCATGTAAGCTACATTTTCAGACAAGTATTCTTCAAGGGGAGGAGTTTTTACCCCTCCACTCAGACAACACACCTTTCCCTTAGAGTCAACCAAAGCAAGAATTTATTTAATTATGAAAGCTTTCCAAAATATGATGTATATTTTGATTTTAATATGTCAAAGAAAGCACCGTTTTGCATCAAAGCCATCTTAAATGAACAAAAATTTCTGAAAGAGGATGGGAACACCCCCAGGACATCACCTGTACAATGTGACAATGGAAGGGTGCAATCAACTTCCGATGCAAATATGCACAATTTACACTGGCTTCTGGGTGTATGTGGGCTGGGTTTAAAGCACAATCTTCTATGGTGCCCCCGATCACCAACCTCTCGCCGCGCCACTGTTCACAGCAGATATATATTTGCATTGTTTGCCGGAGAGAGTAGTTTTAGCATTCTTGTGTTGGGTGCAAGTTACTTGTGGTACCTTGGTATGTTCAGGATACTCCTTACCCGCCCAGCGGACATGTATTGCTCCTGCAGCCACACAGACTGCATTCGCAATGCCAACGTCAGCGAACTTTTGCAAGAATTCTTCGTCAAACTGCATAAAAGTTGTACGCTATTAACTATTCATATATACGGTTACAACAAACAAAAATTATAAATATTCAACGAAAAAATTACTAAAGCAATTCTGATTGCCATGCTGTTTCCAACGACAAATGTCAATGGGGGCTTTAGTGTGCGATTTTGTTCGCTTCAAGCTCACACAATGTAGTCCCCATTGACTTACTGTGTAAAAGTGAACGTTGCAGCTGAAGACTTTCGTGCAATATGAATATTCATATATTGAAACCAATCAACAATCGAGAGGTAAAATCAAATTGGTCTCATTAATATAGCGAAATTGGATTATCTCTGTTATTGTTCGCAGGTGTTAGACTATGTACGTCAAAAGAGGAGTACATATTCGACACATGCTATGAAGGTACAGTAAGGATACTCCTAAAAACTGCATGTGAGGTTACGTGAAAACAATGTACCTGGGGCATACCATAGAAAGAGATTGCAGTCAGTGACAGGTACACTTCAGAAGAGGCAGAAAGGAAACCAGTTGTCTCCAGGTCTCACCAAAGAAGAAATACCAGTTTTTAAATTTATGATTATATGATAGTGTGACTTGCGTTGACTAGCAGACACCAGTAACTGACTCGAGTTCACTCGACCAAAATTCCTGACTTGACTTTTGTCTTGACTCGACTTGACTTGAAAATGTGCTCGACTTGACTTGAGCCATGTGACGAATGACTTGACTTGTGAGTCGAACACCGTTGACTGGACTTGACTTGTGACTCGAACTAAGGGTGACTCGTTACAACACTGATAATTACTGGGAAACATATTCCAGAATTTGTTTCAACGTGATCTATTTGCGATAGCTATTTGACTGTCACGGCCGTGAGATATCCTCTCTTCATGCAATTCCCAAACAGATTATCGGGTAGCCCAATTTTAGCCTCTGGGGCCCACCACTGGCCCCTGTACCCTAGGCCTGCAGGAAAGCGCTTCTTGCTCTCACAGCGCATCTGGCTTCGATCAGTCCTTCATGTCAGTGTGCCCCTCATACGGGACAATGTGTCACCCCATTCCCCCCCCCCCCCGCTTCGAAAGTCTGGTGACGCCACTTGTTGGAAGGCTCATGGGTGTGTCCTGTTCCTCACCCTGCATTGATCTGGTAAGAGTTGTAAGATGTGATGAAGAGACTTAAAGGTTCATTTCACAAGCGAGCACAGATGGTAGCAAGTCATTTTCTGCACGTCAGAGTCAGTGGCGAGTCATTTGGTTCAGTCACAAGTTATGTCCTGTCACAACTAATCACAGTTCAAGCCAAGTCACTAAGTCAAACATTTTCACATGCCACGTCACAATTCGTATTCTTCAAACTCAAATCAAGTCACAAGCCTTTTTACCGGGGTAGAAATAAAGTCTAAAATTTCAACTTCCAGTTGTTATCAGCTAGGTGTGATCTAAACCCTCGCTAAAATTTGCATTTTAAAACTTGTAGAAGACGAAAAAAGTCGCAATTTGAAAACGATTTTCTACACTTTTTTGTGTTTATTACCTTGTCGCTGTAAAACTTATCTACCCAGAAAATGTTGGAAAAGGTAAAAATCTGAGTAAGCACGTTATGACACAGATGACAGACACTTGCTCTCCATCATATGCGTCCCTGCATTATGACAAGTGTCACGTGTTGCACTCATACAATTAATTTCCTCTTAGATGAGGGCGCTTTACACAATGTGGTCGTTCAACGCAATAGGAACTCAAAGATCCTTAGATTTTTTTCTTTTTTCAGGTGAGTTGTGCAGGCCCTCCCCAAAATTTCCAAAAAACCCTATAGCTATATTTTTTTGGCAAATGATTCAAAATTTAATCTTCAAAATTTTTCTCTCTCTGTCTTGATACATTCCTTAGTGAAAACTCTTCTTTAGATGTTCAAATTTAAAACATTGAATGCAATGGTTATACACTCTAAGAAAAGGTGAGCACGTATGTCTCCTGCTGAACTGTAAGGTAAAAAAACTACCCAAATTGGTTAAAAAATTACCCTCGTTCGGTTTAACGTTACTAAGCAATGGGTACTTTTTTCAAACAACTTAGGTATTTTTTACCCAACACTTTAGCAGGAGGCATACGTAACCAACCTGGGTAAACTGGTGAAAGTTTACCCAACAGTTTTTAGAGTGTTATAGGAAAGGAAAACTAAGGTGACAAAACCTGCACTCCCATTTCGTTTGAAAGATGAGTAAAGTATTACAACTGGGTAAAATTGCTATGTAAAACACTGTTGTTTCATAGATGCTGTCAGGACCTGCTCGGCGGGGGTGGGGTGTGAGGTTACACTGATCCTATGATGCCTGTTTCAAAGTCATAATTTACGTTGATACTGAATATTGTCTCTTACAACAACGAGATTTAATACAGATTACAGAAAGATTACATACTCATTCCATCAAACTTCATTAAACGATTACTTAAAACGAAAAAAATGAAAAGTCAGGCTCGTAACCAGACGGGTTTGAGGCCTCCCCTTCCCCACTCCAACACAGAGTCCCCTAGGCCAAAACAAATGTACCTCATAACTTGCAAATCGCTGCATCAGATAGCACTTGATTATAATATGTAATTCAAAACTTCTCAATATAACCTCCCCTTAGATGTGGGTGGTCACAGTCAGTAATTCATTCAAATATATCTTGTGTACGATCATAAATTAGTTGAAATGTTTCGAATTCGTCTACGGGTTTCGTTCGACTAAAGGAACTCTTCCGTAAGGTAATCTTGTTTCAGGCCCGTCACACTTTTATCCCAACCTCCTTATGGAGTATTGGAACATAGGAGTCAAATTCTGCTCTATAAAAGTTTCCTGCTACTGCTTTGCCAAGATTATTATCTAACGCAAATTTACGGGCACTCCACTTTATTCTGCTATCGAAATTTCTATCTCTCTCTGCTTCTTTGACTTCGAAAGTGTTGGGTTGCTTGAAGACAAGGAACATATATCTGTGAAGACCTTCAAAGAAAATTGAAAATTGGTCACTGAGCCAAGTTTAATCTATTCTTTTGTAAGATCTTATATTTGTTACACACAGTATAACCTTTATTGCTACCGGTACCGTGAACAGGGACGGCGCCACGGGGAGGGGCAGGGGGACCTCCGCCTATAATTAGCAAGACAAAGGTAAAAGAGAAAGAAAAGAAGGGGGAAAAGAAAAAAGGAGAAAGCGAAAGGGAAGAAAAGAGGGAGCGAAAGAGAAAGAAGAAGAAAAAAAGAAAAGAGTGGGCTAGGCCTATTTCTGATCCATACGATAAATCCAGAGCTTCCAGGAGGCCCTATTATTCCGGTGTTGGCAGCCTTTATATACCCTTTTATAATGGACAAATGAAGCAAGGAAAATTTTCGTAATAGTTCAAGATTGTTTCTGTGGGATCCACGCACGTATTTTTGCGTAGAAAAGTTTCCCCGAATAGAAAGCCAAAGAGAAGGCTGTAACGTATCCAAAAGGAGGTTTTCAGGTTTGTTGACAACATACCCTTCTCTTAGACAACAAAGGCTTCTGTCCTCTTCACCCAAACAAAAATTAGAATTTACTAAATTATGAACATTATCCAGCCATATATGACCAGTTCCAAAAATATCCCAAAAAAGCACAATTTTGCATCGAAGGAACCTTAAATTACCAAAATTTCTAACAGGGGAGGAGGACACCCCTCCCCTTAGAACCTCCCCCAGCACGACCCTCTTTCACCCGACCAAAAAATAGAATTCACTAAGTTATGAACATTTTCCAACCATATACGATTAGTTCCAAAAATATACAAAAGACAGCACCATTTTGCATCTAAGCGACCTTGCATTACCAAAATTTCTCAAAGGGGAGGCGGACCCCCCTCTCCTTAGACCCCTTCCCAGGACAGCGATCATTCACCCCGTGCTGTGCCCCCTATCAATATACCCTGGCGCCGCCCCTGGCCGTGAATGGGACCATAATGTATCCTTGACAGTTTCGTACGTGCTAAGTAGACAGCATACGGGACAGGATACTCAAGCTCTTAAAGTGGCCATGACATGAAAAGTTACACCAATCAAGATACCTTCTTCTTAAAGCATAGGGAAATCTGTGCTCAGAACTGTTTTACTGGCTTCATAGCTTCAACTAAAGTTAAGAAATTAATGTTTTAAAATCCGGGCCCGAAAGCTGTTCATTGAAAAAAAGGATTTCACACTAATTCGATGATGACGTCATATTAGGACAACCATTCGTGATGATTTGATTAGGCGTACATGCTCTCCCGTTATTCAAATGCACACAAACAGTACATGTTAGCGAACGGATGGTTGTTCGCATAAAATATGCGAATACAAAGATATGAATACAATTATATGAATATAAATAGGCTACATGAATATAAGAGAAGGAAAGGGGTATATGGAGGGGTAACTATGGGGGAGGCAAGGTTATTTTTAACTTTTGGCAAAATCTGAGCGTATTTCTAACCTATAAAGACACAGGCACAAAGCACATAGAAAGAATACTTCAAATGGCGACAACGGCAGTGGCGGCGCCAGTGTGGGAGAAGGGGGTAATTTTTCCTGTCAGAACCTCTTCCCCCCAAATACCCCCACTCAGCTCCTGAAGTATAGTGGCGTGACGGGAGGAATGGCCTTTCTAGTAGGAATCTTTGCATTGGTTAATGTATTTTCAACCAAAATATACCTATCCTGAGACTTAATTTTTACCCAGAGATATGCTAAAACCTCAGTGCTTCCGAGGGCTTCGTTCCCTGGGCCCCAATGGGGCTTTGCTCCTTGACCCCACCCAACGTGGGCCCCTGGACCCCATCCGCTAAAGCTACTTAACTAACTTACTAACTAACTAACTAACTAACTAACTAACTAACTAACTAACCAACTAACTAACTAACCCGCTTCAGCTCGCGCTTCGCGCTCGTTTTCGTTCTAGCCGCTAGATTTTTTTGCCCTAATAGTTTCTTTTGCCCTCCGTCCTTCTATCCCCCACCCCTACTTTTAAAATTCTGGTGCCGCCACTGGACAATGGGCAATACTGCAAAGTAGTGCCCTGAGGCCATATAGCTAGTGAGGGGTAGAAGTGAAAGGATGGTATATTCCAAGAGGCCTGCAATTATTCAAAATTTCCCCAAGGGAGGGGTACCCCTTCTTTTACACTAAATTCTATCATTTACACTCGTCCCAGCAAAATTGCTAAATGATGGAAATTTCTAAATAATTCTACCGTCAGTTCCACCCTTTGCCACAAGGATATCAACATTTTGCAGTTAAGGGGATTTACCTCAGCCAAAAAAAGGCCAAAGGTCCCCTTACCCCCTCCCCTTGAAAGCTATCCCTTCCACTGCACTTCCTAAAACAATTGGCTTTCCTTTACGTGAGTGTTAAGTTTTACCAAAGTTATCACCACTATGCATCAGATCCATTATAAAATTAAAAATTATCTCGGGGTGGGGAGAACACCACCTTACCTCAGTCCCCACATAGACTCTTACCTAGGACAAACGCCCTTCTTGGGGTACAAAGATGAATGATCTGCTCGTGTTGCTACCTATCCTAGATACGTCATTGGAATGTCTGCACAATGTATATTGTAATAAATGAATCTTGCAACAATATTAGTTCAGTCAAAAAATGACACACATACGTGTTTACTAGGAGCCGGGTTGAAGCAACTTTCCTACACAAGGTTCTGTGCGGGAGGGGCAGCAACATGGATTCACCTAACTGCAGGCTCGATCTGGTAGTATGTAGACTGACCTAGCTCTGTACATTCAATTACTCTCTGACGATTTTGTACAAAATATTGTCAATTCAGCAATAACACTGATTTAAGTAAGCGTATATTTGAGGTTTGTTAATATGACGTCACATGACGTCACATGCTTTTCAAAATTTTTGAAGAAGTGAAAATTTCAAGCCTCAAAAAGGGTGTTTAAATTTGCAGTTTTAGGAGTAAAGGAACAGGTATTTAATCACAACCAGAAAGCCCAAAGGCTTAGTGATTCCTTGCCTAGGGGAGGGGGTAGCTTTGTTTCACCAAGGTTCGTCCCTCAAATTTATACTTCTTGACTACATCATTTTAGGATGTGTTCACACAAGACCCATGCATCTTGAGACAAAATCTTGAGATGACAAGCATGAGATCCCTCACAGTTATCCTACTTGAGATATCATGTTAATAAGGTCAAAACCTTTTCAAATCTTGTGACCTGAAATGACCTTTCACCTCCATTTAATAGGATCAGCTATCCTATATGGCAATCTACATGCTGAATATGAACAATCCACAGGCCAAGTATGAAATCTCTTGCAGTTGTTATCCTTACAATATCATGTTTAAAAGGTTTTGACCTCTTGTGACCCCAAATGACCTCCACCAAAATCAAAAGGAAGTATCTTCCTAACCCTATCAATCCACATATCAATAGATCAATAGGACTGTGAACCTGTAGCTCTACTTAAGTTTACCTACTGTCAGCATTCAGCAGAAAGACATTAACAGATGTGCTTAATATCATGACTATTCAAAATTTCTTAAACACACCGGGGGACGTAACAATCGAGAACTCCAAACACGGTTCCTGATTGAGGCTTAACTTCTTTTTTTTTCACAAAAGCTTGAGTGCCATTTGTATATGTATTTCTTTTTTTTTTTCAAAACGAGTTTTAGTGAACATGTACTTTTTCTGTAGTTACTGCAAATTTTAATACATTTTCAAACAAATTCGGGTACAATAAATCAATGTTGGTCAATACTTTTGTTTTTGTTACAACATTTGTTAGACAAAGCAGCCAAAAGTCTTTATAGGTACTTGTTTTAGTCACCTGTCAAGTTTTTGTGAATGCCCCTTTTGACTTGGACACATCCATTATTAACATGGGGTGGATTATTCCATTATTTTCAAGGGAATCAAGTTTAAGTAAACATGCCATTTTTCTGTGATTAGCGCAGATTTTAATAAATTTTCAAATACATTCGTTTACAATAAATCAATGTTAATCAATGCTTTTGTTTTTGTTACAATATTACGACAAAGCAGCTGAAAGTCTTCATAGATACTTGTTTAAGTCACTTGTCCACAAGTTTTTGGGTATGTCCCTTTTGACTTGGACACATCCATTAACGCTATGAAGGGTTGGTTTGTCATGATAACAAGCCATTTACAAGGTTTTCACGGTTTAACCTCTGGTGACCTCATATCGCCTTTGACCTTCACCAAAAACATTACGGTTCCTTCTCTCAACATGACAAATCTATGTGACAAATATGAAAAGTGCCAGTCATTGCTACCTTGAGATATCGCGTTTACAAGGTTTTCCATTTTTCACCTCTGGTGACCTTTGACCTCCACCAAAAACAATAGGGTTTTTCCTCTCAACATGACAAATCCATATACCAAATATGAAAAGTGTGGTCAGTGCTATCTTGAGATAAGTTCTGTTGGCCAAGATGATATTGGATCCATGACTTCACTGAGCCTCAACATCAAAAGACTCTGCCTAATTTTGTTCTCGACGATATGGGGTCCACATTACGCGTCTCCTGCCACATTAAAGACGTTAGTCTTAGAAACGGGACGTGGATGTGTGTAGTCCTAATATAAGGGGTTTCATTTTTTATTTTTTGTAGACAGGAAAAACAAATTACTGGGGATCTTTCATTAGAATGGGCATGGAAACGTTGGATCAAGAAAACACTGAAACGAAATGAAAACAATTATTTAACCATTCATACTTTGAAAAACAAGAAAACAGTACCGGTGGCTCCGCACGTCAAGTATAAATATGTCCAACCATCTAAAAGCTGTTATCTCTTTTATCTTTATATGAATTGAGTCAAGTAAAAGCGAAAGATATATAAGTGACGTTACAATATCTTTAGTGTATTCGCAAACTTTAAACTGACCTGTGTTCTCCGGAGGTCCAGAGCCAATGAAAACTGTGTGGTCTTTCCCAGTTGAAGAGTCACCATTTTTAACGTCCGTCAATATCCAATGAAGACACTCTGTCATAGGACCGCAGTCAAGATCGGTCATAACGATACAATAAAGGGCGCCCTCTTCAGCCTTAAAAGTCACTTTTGGAAGGTCCTTAACCTGCCAATTAACATCACGTTTATGTTGTTATTATTATTGGCTAAAATTTGATACCGCCCTTCTTCCATGGATCGAAGTGCGTGACAATAGTAAAATCAAAGAAAAAAAGGTTAAAATCCAAACAAACGAATAAAACGCTGGCACTTAAAAACTTAAAACCACAAAGACACTATGAATATAAAACAAGAAAAGGTACAAATATTAAAACTTAGGGAAGCGATAAGTTTTGAGGCGCTTTTTACAAATACAGACTGAGGAAACTTGACTGTGGGAGGCTGTTCCACAGACGTGGACCGAGAACCGAAAAGGCACTCTCTCCAGTAGCACGCTCCAGTATGTCGTACAAATCACACGTAAACTACTTTTCCGCGCTTTCCGCGTTTTCGACCTGGCCATAGGGCCAGGTCGAAAACGCGGACACGCGGAAAAATTTTCAACCTGTTTTGAAATACAGGAAACAAATGGAAGAATCAGGACGAAATATGGACAAAAAATATTCATCGAGAGTTCTGAAAAACT
>WURT03005176.1:0-16778 GCA_009936505.3 Holothuria glaberrima
TCGCCGTCCTGGGGGAGGGGGATGTTTTAGGGTCCTTAGATGCAATTTGGTGCATCATTTTGGAAAAATTTTAAGGTTAATCAATGCAATTTTTCCACTTATCTTACTCCTTTGGAAAATTTTAATATTTGAGGGTCCTTAGATGCAATTTGGTGCATCATTTTTTTAAAATTATTAGGTAAATGAATGTACATTTTTGACATTTCTTAATCCTTTGGGAAATTGTTTTGATATTTTAGGGTCCTAAGTTGCAATTTGGTGCATCATTTTGGAAAAATTTAAAGGTTAATTACTGCCCATTTTTGAAATTTCTTAGTCCATTTGAAAAATTTTTGATATTTGAGGGTCCTTAGATGCAATCTAGTACATCATTTTAGACAAATTTTAAGGTAAATTGCTGAAATTTTTTTTTACTTTTCTTAGCCCCTTGAAAATTTTGGGGTATTTTTGTGGGCCCTTAGATGAAATTTGGTGCATTATTTTGTACAAATTTTAAGGTATATTACTGTACATTTTTGAAATTTCTTAGTCCTTTGGAAAATTTTTTGATATTTGAGGGTCCTTACATGCAATCTAGTACATCATTTTAGACAAATTCTAAGGCAAATTGCTGAAATTTTTTTTACTTTTCTTACCCCCTTGAAAATTATTTTGATATTTTTGTGGGCCCTTAGATGAAATTTGGTGCATTATTTCGGACAAATTTTAAGGTATATTACTGCACATTTTTGAAATTTCTTAGTCCTTTGGAAAAATTTTTGATATTTGAGGGCCCTTAGATGCAATCTAGTACATCATTTTAGACAAATTCGAAGGTAAATTGCTGAAACTTTTTTTACTTTTCTTAGCCCCTTGAAAATTTTGGGGTATTTTTGTGGGCCCTTAGATGAAATTTGGTGCATTGTTTTGGACAAATTTTAAGGTATATTACTATACTGCACATTTTTGAAATTTCTTAGTCCTTTGGAAAATTTTTTGATATTTGAGGGTCCTTAGATACAATCTGGTGCATTATTTTGGACAAATTCTAAGGTAAATTACTGCAAATTTTTGACATTTCTTACAGAAGAGACAAATAATGGGTTTTCGGGCTTGGAAAGTGGGGGGGCTAAAGTATACTTCAGCCCCCCACAAATTTTGCTGGGGGCTGCTGCCCCCAGCCCCCGCTTCCTACACCTTTGATATAGTGTCAACTAGATAAAAAAGTAAAGTTCAAAAACGATGTCAAATACTGTTCAATGCAAGTTAGCTCTCAAATACAGTTCCAATATGGTGGAGAGACACAAACCCTGGAAAGAAATGAGCTTCCAGTTAGTCATAAATACATAAATGCATATCAAATCCTCTGAAAGCAATAGTCTATCAGCTAGATGTTTTTTTCAAAGGAAGGAAGAAAACTGCCATATTTAGTCGTTTTGTTAAATTCCCACCATTCATTAACATCGGTACACCTCAAAAAAGTTTTCTGACTAATTTTGCAAGTACTGTATTGCATAAACTCCTTGGCACAGTGTCATATTGCTTAGCAGATAATTCCATATTAAATCTGTAAACCTTTGAATATTTTTATTGAGTACCATAAATATTTTAAAGCCAAATACCACTGTGATGTCAATAAAGACTCATGGAATCTTTACACTATATAATACAGGACCTCCTGATAAGCTGTCACTTAAGTTACAACACTGTATGCATTTAAGCAAAGCCTGTATTAGTGCAGTAGTTTAAAAATGACTTCAACCACTGTAAATGCAGATGAAGGCAACTCATAAGATTTGAAGGGAATGAGCAGTTTCTCCCAATTTATTGGTTCCGTGCTTTAGCAAAGGAACCTGTTGAAGCTTTGTCAGATGATTTCTCTGTTGTTTCCACAGAATGATTGTATCATGTAATTACATTGCATAGGTTACAATACTGAATGTATTTTGGTATCAACTTACACTTTGCAGGGTTCCCAACCAGAAGGGAACACAAGAAATATCTGGAATGAAATTTTATTCCTTATTATTTTAATTAGTATGGTCTAATAAAGACCATGAATTTTGGGTGTTTGGTCAGGAAAAATTTCCATGTTGCCCTGATACTGAACATATTACACTTCAAACCAGAGATCATGCCATATATATATATATATATGAATATATATATAATGTAACATATAATGTTAATGTTTAACGCTCTAACCACATTGTTTAATGCTCTAACCACTGAACACAATATATATGGTTGGGCTTGCATCAATGGAGAACTAGTGCTGTTCCAAAAATAGGTGCCTGCTCAGGAGGTGAATTGTGAGTGCTTCATATGGTGTTTGAACAATGGCCAAACCATCTTAAGGTTCATAGCTAAGGAGGTGAATTGCAAGTGCTTCATGCGGTGTTTAATACACTTTTCCACACTTTAAAAATATATGTTTGTTATTCTGTTGAACATAATCCCTTTTTGTCAGTATATATTGAAAATGGTCATTTGGGTCTCTACAAAAGTTGAAAATGTCTTGAATTCTAGTTTCTTGAAAGTGTGGAAACCCACTTGGTTTTATTTTTGCCTACTTCTTTTTCATTCAGTCAGAGCAGTTTGAACAGAAATTACCTACCTTTCTATAATACTAGTTGCATTGAAAACTGTTTGCATTAACAAATGTACATTGCAGTAAGTTTAAGTCAATGACACAGTTACACATAGGAATGTAGCTAATCCCAATTGCAGAAACTTCTAAATGGGACCACCCTAATTTAATATTACCACACACCATCTTGAAGTGTTGAACTAAAGTTCTTCAAGCAGTGGGTTGTTCTTTCTTTTCTGTTGGTTTTCAAAGTGTGATGTTTGCAAGGTACCCCTCATACCAAGGTGAGAAGTACATAGCTGCTTTAGTTTGGGAATAAAAGCAGCAAGGCTATCAGGGCAAGTTGGAGCTCCATTTAATAAAGGGTGAATACTTTTGTGACTTTTCTTTTGATGTTTAAAGAAGTTGCACTGGCCTGGATGGTTAAGAAAAGAGCTTATTTGGGGTCCTTAGTCTTCACCCTAAACATTGCTCAGACAGTCATTTAAAGTGCAGCTGAAGTGCCCAGCAATAAAATTAAAAGTGCTGGATGTGAAGTTTCCTCTCATCCTTTTCCACTAAGGCTGTCCAAAAAACCGGATTGATTTGAAAACCAGTCAGAACTTGTTTGGTTTGATTTGGTTTTGAAATGTCGCACAACTGAAAAACCGGTTGTTGAAAAAACAGGTCTTTAACCGATAGTAGTTTGATTTCCGTTTCAAGATTTTATTTTGCCACATATTTCACACTTTTTTTGCCACAAAGTCTGCTACCCTTTTAAAACAAATGCATAGCAGATTTGTTAAATGTAACTTTTATAAAACTTCCAGAAATTTCCCTAACATGGCTAGATCTAAAAACAGGTTTAAGTGGCTGCAGAAACTGGTTTCTATTTTTGGACTTATCGTCACAGCCTTACTCCTCATAGAAAGCCCAGTTCCTACAGTAAACTGATTTGGAAGGATAGACTTTTAGAGTGCGACTGCACATGGAATGTCTCTGGTTGTGAGTACAAGTATGTGTGCACATCTTTTGCATTAGATGAGTCATACTAGTAGTGCAAGTACATTGCAATGAGTACAAGTGTAGGGGTAGTGTCTGTGTGTTGTACGAGTACCAGTACATGTCCTTTTTTGTGAGACAGAGTACAGAATTTTGCAGTAGCCCCTATGCAGAGCTTTGAAAATCTATGAGTACAAGTAGGAGTACAAATTCATTCACATGAGTACGAGCACAGGCAATTGTGCAAACCCATCAGTATGAGTACGTACTCACTACAAGATCTGGTATGAGTACAAAATTTTGCATTAGTTCTGATGCAGGACTTCCAAAATCTGAGAGTATGAATGAGTACAGACAACTGTGCAAAACTGTAAATATGAGTATGTACTCACAAATCTGGGAAAAGATTTCAAAACAAGGAATAGTGTGCCCAGACAACATGTAGTGAAAAGTAGAATATTTACTGTTTACAGTAATTGCACTTCGTACTGTGTAGTATGTGTACAGTATGTTTTGAAATGTGATACTGTTCCTGGGAGCTATTATAGATGGGAGTTTAAAAGCCCATCATGTATAGTAATTAGCAAAGCATTTGTGGTAATACTTGAAAGTATTGTTATGGGGACATTTATTTAGAAGAGACTTGAAAACAGACTCCTTGCCAAGTATATTCTACAAAAAGTTAAAATGTTTGTCTGCTTGGCAGAATTTATTGGGAATGATACTTAGACTTGTTGTTGCAGTATGTTTAGTGATAAATAATTTGATTATGCTATTATCAGTCACCTGGAGTTTTGTGGGCTTTGGACTCTTGTAGAAGTTTGCAACAGGTACAAGTTACCCCTCATATGAAAGCTCACAGGTAAACCTTTGACACTAATTTCAAATTTATGTATCATGTTTCATAACTACTGAGATTTGGAGCTAAAAAGCTTCTATAATAGGATGTTACCTTCACAGCAGGTGTTGAATATGTACGTCTCTTCATGTACATACTCTAACACCAGCGAACAATGACAGATATCATGCAATTTCACTACCTTTATGAGCCTAATTTGAACTTATCTCTCAAACAATTGATTGGCTTCCTTATATGAATATTAACACTGCCCTTTGCAGCTTGAACTGAAACGTGTTACAGCTTTCTCACTTGCGCATAGTAAGTCAATGGGACTTTTTCATTGAGTGTACGTGTACTTTTTAAACAAGGAAAATCACTCACTAAAACTCCATTGACTGTGTTCGTCAGAACTGCATAGTAATCAGACGTGGTTTAGTTGATATTTCGTTGAATATTTATGATTTGTATTCGTTGTGTTTGTATATATGAATAGTTAATAGTATAGTTTTTACACAGTTCGAAGAGGTCTTGCGAAAGTTCACGGATAGTGGTATTGCGAGTGCAGTCAGTGTGGGTGCAGGAGCAAGAAACCTGCCAGCGAGCAAAATCGGGTGGTAGTTTCTTTTCACTTCATTCAAAATACCATTTTGCATCTAGTAGGACATACAGGTGGTTTTGCAAATGCCTGAAATACCTTCAATTTTCTTTTTCGCTTTTTGCTTAATCAGTACTTCAGTTTCATTGCTACCATATCCACGTCACAAATTGATGATATCATTGCATCAACTTGGTGTCTGTTGTGCCACCCACCCACACCCCATTCTGACAAAAAAAGAAAAATTGTAGGGTGTTCAATTCATGGGGTATTAGAACACCTTCCACAGGTAATTCTTCTAAATTATTGGTGTGCTACATGTACTGTAGTCTGTATGTAAGGCAAATGTTGACATTACATCCGCTTGCTTCAAGTCTGCTTTTGGAAATAAAGGTACTGCACTATAAATACCAAAATTCTACAATTAAAGATTGGAAAATCTGTGGGATTGGAATACTGTGAAAATTTTAAGAAGAGTCCTTAATAGTCTTCGGTACATACAGTCAATTTATTCTTCTGAAACAACCTCTGATGACCAGTATATTACTGCATTGAAAACATTTTATGATATCTCAATGTTCCCATCGGAACTGTTATTGATATTCAATTCATAGATGATGTATAGTGCATACATAATCCTGTAGGCTATATCTGAAATATGAAAAGGGGTCATGTGTAACTTATTCATAATACATAACCCTGACTCCAGCAAACTGAAATTAAATATCGTTAAATATAATATTGTGTAAATTTACTCTAATAAATATTATTGAATATCAAATATCATTCCATAAAATCCTTTGAAATGATGCATATCTGTCTTTGATGGGTATCATGCTTTATTGAACCTCTGTACATAATGTCTACTGATAAAAGTGACAAATTTGCATGAAACTGTTACTTAATCTTGAAAAGGTCCTTTTCTAGGAATTATAGGTCTTAAGTAGTAATCTGATTCAATGATCTACTCAGATACAATCTGTGAGCCAACCTTCCTTGTCATTTGGGGAAGTTAGTAACCCACAAATCTACCATCAGCTACTGTAGTTCATTAATACATATCTCCTTGTACAGGCTATCTGTCTGATATGAAAAAGTCCTAGGAAATTGGTTGGTCCAGTCACTTGTTTCTTGAAAAGAGTTTCCTGGCGTTTGTCGAACTTGATGACACAATTCTCAAAGTATTGGACCCTGCCATTACTCTCATCAGGAGGGTTATTCATTTTAAGCTTGGGGGCAGAATCTACAGCTTCAGTCTCCTGCTTTTTAGCATGGCTGGGTGTCAATATGTGATGAATTACCCAAGGAAGAACCTGATCAAGTGTCTAGAGTACAGGAAATTTACACATGGCCCAACAGGGTGTTAATTTTCTTGAACTTGAGGCCTGGCACCCCCACAGAGTGACTTTGATACCTTGTGTGAAATATGTATATTTCAAGGAGGTTTCACTGACATATTATTCCATCAAAATATGATCATGGTTTGTCTATCTGGTAGTTTGATACCCTGAAATTCTTTCTACAAGATATGTCATTCTTTTATCTGTAGTGTTAACATAACAGCCAAGGAAATGAACTGAGAAGAAAAGGATGGAGTTTACAAAAGTATTGGATACAGGAGATCAAGGTCATCAGTCGTTCCCATACTGTAGCTTTTTTACTTGTTCGATCAATTTGTGGAAACTTGTCATCTAAAAGATGTTTGAACTAAATGCTAGAAAACTCACCAGGTATATACTGAGAAGAAGTCTTCAAAGATCTATACATTTGTGGTGGCATGTGTATTTTGTGTGTAAGTGTGTGCATGTGTGTGTGAATGCTTCTAAATGCTTAGTCCTGGAACATGATTTCTATAAAAAAGAAGTCCCACAGTTCTCATAATTGGTATGTGGATGCCCCATATTGAGAGGAAGGACCCTTTGTTTTTGGTTGAATCAAAGGTCATCTGATGTCATGGAATTCAAACTGAAAAAATTTGTTATACATATCTCAAGGTAGGAAGCATAGAACATGTCATACTTTGCATGCAAATGTAATACGTAAGGCCTATATGGAGAGGAAGAACCCTATCATTTATGCTGGGTTAAAGGTAATCTGAGGTCACCAGTGGTCAAACTGAAAACTTTGTTTACAGTGACATCTCAGATCAGAAGCAGGATATGTTTCATACTGTGCCAGCATAGATGCATTGTATCAAGCACATAGTGATGTGCAGTATGCAGTCTGTAGTTTTGTAAGTGCTGAAATCAAAGATGTAGGAGTTCAGAAAATTTCCTGATTTCAGGAAATTGAAAAATCTTGACCAAAATTCTCAGGAAATCCATTTTGCTAGACAAAAAGTTTTGCAGTAGTCACGGTGGGTGAAAATGGCCAAGGGTGGGTAAAGTTTTAGGGATTTTTTTTGAAATCTGACAAAAAAATGTCTGTTTCTGTTGCATGAACATACTTGAAAATCAGAAAAAGACAGTACCATTTTTCACCTAGGCCTCCTCTTGATGTGAACAGTTTTCTCAAAGGGGAGCCCTCCCCTTAGACCTTTCTCCCAAGCTGACAATCCTGGACAACACAGTTTTAGGAAATTGACTTCTACTTTGCTTACATCTTTGCGAAATTAATCATAATCAGCAGAACTGCTGTCTGCATGGTGACCATGCAGTCCCCTTTAAATCATGTCCAATGCAGATTTAGTTCACTATTTACCTTAATGAGGGAGATAAGAACAGTAAGTTTGTCTGTGAATTCCTGGACTAATTGCAGTTTTGGAACACTGCGTATCTCCTGATTTTGACCACTACTCCCTTCCTTGGGTAATTTCCTGCATGGAAATGGCACTATTCTGACAGGCCTCCCACCATGTTATGTGGACAGATACATTTTTGTAACATTGGTTTCAAGCAGACATTGTTAAACAGTTAATATTCTGTGAGCACCAATAAACCCTTCCTTTGCTTCTTGTAAAGGAAAACCCAGAGTTTGCTTTATTTCTGAAGTATTGCTGTAACATCAGCTTTGGCTGTGGAAAGAAAATTTGGAAGTTCTCTCTGAAAGAAACATGCAACCTCTGGTGTATTAGAGTACTAGCTGAGTGTTTTAAATTGTCATGACTCAGTGGAAATGATGCAGTATTTAAAATACCTTGTGGCTATATAACCCTAGTTTCACTTGACCTTGGCATGCTGGCGAGTGTTAGTCCTTGTGGCAACACTACTGTATACAACAGGGCATTTTTTGTGTACTGTGAAAAAGGGGGATTTTGGAATATTTGCCACTTTCCCTTGTTTTTTTTTTTTTTTTTTTTTTTTTTTTTAGTAAGGGAACTAAAGGAAGGGAATAAAATAGCAGAAAACTGGTATGATTTCAAAATATGTGGGTGTCAGGAGTGTACCCTCTGTAAAATCTGTTTTCAGTCCATATGTACCATTTTATCTCTCTAAATCAACCAAAAGTAGGTTAGTTTACAATGAGGCATTGCTCGAACTATAACATGTGTATTTATCTTCACAAGGTATTTTCTCTGTAGAAAGTGGGATCAGAGGGGATCTTATGCATGAGCTTATTAAGAAAATTTTCTGTGCAGTATTCCAGCAGGTATGGGACTTGGCCATTACACCTCTTGATGCCAACACTTCTTGCAATTTAACAAACTTCAGTCTGCATTTCATTGTAGCAAGAACGAAGATATGGGGGAAATACCACAATTTATGTAGGCACACTGCACAGAAGTTGGCAGGAAACACTTTATCTGCAACATGCTAATTGTCTCTGTAAAGCTTCCGTTCACACAAGATTTTATGCAGTAATGCTGTAAATAACCATGTGGGAGGCTGTTATAATTACGTAATATCTCAAAGAGCCTGAGAAATCATCGCTTTGTGGATTTGAGAACATGTGAAGCTAATTGGTACTTGTGGCCATGAAAACAATACAAGGGTTGAAAAATGTATCAAGATGTGATTTAGTCTTATGTCATTGTCATGTGTCTCATAACATGCTACATTCATGTTCATAGTTTAAATGGCATGCAGTTTTGTAAAATTGGACTTACTTGCCCAGATAACTGTTTTTAGCTTTAGCAGAGTTTTTAGGGGAGGGGAAAAAGGTGAGGGTAAAGGGTGAGGTGAGGGAGAGTGGGGAGTTAGAGGAGAGATGGGGAGGAAAAGGGCATTAACAGATGACAACCATGGGCAGTGAACAAGGCAATGGAAGGCACTGAAATCAGGGGTCTTTCCAGCACTTAAAAGAGCCATAAGTGCATGTCAAATATGCCAATGAGGTATAAAACTTGAAATATCAATATAAGAAGAAAAACATAAAGGTCCCAGATCCCTGTGACAACCTCATCTGTCTTTCTGGGGTGAGCATTGACCGTAATGTTTGTGAGGGGGTGCAGAAAGTCTTAACCAGATGGATTTGATATGGTTTCAAGACATTTAAATTGGGCACCTGGAGATCCAGGTTACTGTGCAAGTACGCGTGTTAGGGCATGTCATCAAGAGGAAACCTTTTACATGGTTCCCACTCAGTAGGGAAAATGGGAAAGTCTGGAAAAAGTGTGGCATTTTTTATGGTCTTGAGAATCCTTGATTTTTGGGTGTTTGGTCTGGAAAAATTGCCCAATTTGGTCTTGGAATGTGAAAATCTTACCCTTGTGGTAGTTGCGATCATGTTTCAGTATGTTCATGTTGGGTAAACGCGTAAAAACGAGGGCTATTTTGTTTTCGTTTGTAAATAAACTTCTTATACAGTATTTCAGTGCAAAAAATGTCCATTTCAGTCTTGAAAAAGTCTGGAAAAAGTCTTGAATGTCAGCATTTCAAAGTGTGAGAACCCTTCTTTTAAATGTGCAGTAGTTGTTATGCTTGCATCAGTCAAGAGATTTGAGTTGGTAATGTAAATTATGTTATGATCAAAGTAAAATACTGTGTATCTTGTGTGTTTTTTCATACATCCCCAGTCCATATTTTTTATCTTAACCTTGTAACAATGTTAAGAAGTTTTTTCCATTCTGTGTGAATTGTTGGGGATTCCAGTTTGCAGTTAACAACTAACCCAATTCACGTGGCAAGTTGCTGTTTTTTAAGTTTGTCAAATTTGATTTAACTTAAAATAACTGTATGTCAAACTTACGTTAAGTTTATTGAAAACCTATGTCACTCATACTTACCTCCCCTATTACTACTATTGGAGAGTCTCTCTACCGTGGAATGATCACTGGCGATGAAATTCCTAACTAGGTGGCACTATACCATCTCCCAAAGTCCACTATACTAACTTGCCCTTGTTTCATGAGTCCCACTCCGCGGAATGTAACAGAACATAGCAGAACCCCAAGAGAGCATGTGGAAGCAACACAAAACAGTTGTACAGTTCTGGAAGTTTGATGAGTAGTAGATACCTTGTTTTGAGGTTTTTCCAGCGTTTTGCTTTTTTAGCTCCGTTTTGAAATGCTGGCCTCGTAAGTTGCGTGGTTATGCCTTGGAGCCTATCATTAATAGGCTTAAGTTTATTAAAAATTTAGAACAGACTGTGGTCACTGAAACCATAATTGCTAATGAATTCTATCCATATGCATACTGAAAGATGCCAGTGCAAAATGCCCATTGTATGTTTGTGCCATAAATTAATTGGGTGAAATTGGTGAATTAAGAATGTTATGTACAATGTAGCAGCAATTAGAACAGGTTTAGGTGTTTTGCAAAGGAACAGTACTCTAAGGGGACAGTTTCTGTTTAGTTTAGGGTTGCCAGATTTTCTGTGAGGCAACAGGCCAGATGTAGCATTCAGTATGGTAAAAAAAAAATGCCAAATGAGAATTGGTTGCAATTAAGACTCCAATTGCTTAGAAATCATCAATATTTAATGAAATAGCCCTGTTTTTTTAAGATCACTGACCAAGCTAACACATCCAATTATGTTTTTTGTGTGAATTTCGGGACACAAATTGTACATTATGCTACAGTTTCTGACAGATATAGTGGAAAAACATGCATTATGTAAGAAAAATTAATAGTCAATTAATAAACACCAAAATTTTGCCAAAATTCTCTTTGGAGAATGTTTTAAAATTTTGCATGCCAATACCATTGAAAAAATGCCAAATTCAGTTCTTTTGGTATTGAAAATGCCAATATGGCAACCCTGGTTTAGTTCAGGGAAGCAGAGTTCTTACCTGCTGGGCAGCTTTGCACTTGGAAATAAAAAGAGGCATCGCAAATCATTCCATGCAAGACATTGACCTTTGCTTCTCTTCTACGGAGAGGTGTCTGTGAGTCAAATTTAAGTGTGTACCTGGACTGACGAAGGTCTTACAGGAAGTCAGGTTATGTTACAAGGATGTCGTTGAACTGGCGAAAAAGGCACCCATCTGTTTGAACACTTTGTGTCACGCACATTCTTGCATCTGTTGTTAATTAAGTTACAGTTCCTTTTTACTTTGAACTTGGTTTACATTTCCTTGTGAGGAAATTTTCCCAGTGGATTTAAAAATGCAAAAGACAGAGCATGGGCAAATTTGATGGAGGGTAATATTTTGTACAGGTTGTTGACAAAATGAGCTTAAAATTTTCTTGAAAGTAAGACCAACTTGTCAAGTCCATTCAAATGTAAATTGGAAAGAACCACTCCTGTAGAGGGTTTTGGACTTCATGTGACATTAAGTAACAGTTACATTATTAAATGTTCCCTTTTGACATTTTGGCCCCAGTTGTTAGCTTTAAAATAACTCTGAAGTGTGGACTCTGAAGTTATAACATGTATGTTTAGTGCATTTAAAAGGTTGAAAATCTAACTAGTGTCTATAAATGCAGTGGTACTATATTAGCCTGATCCATCAAGAATTGTTCATTTAATGATCTCTGGAGGTCAGAGTCAGCACTTTGTATGTCCTAATTTACTTTTTAAGAATGTGTACTGTTCTGTACACCTTGATAGATAGAGTACTTTTACCTTGTAGTTGGAGGAGTTCTTCTTTTCATTGCACTCCAAAAACAAAAGAATGAAATTCACTCCAAAAGAGTGAATTAAGGGACTACTCCTAAGAAAGTGTGAATTTTTACCCGGAGTGGAGTGAAAATTCACTCCAAATAGAGCGACAATTTATACACGTGGAATGAAATATCGCTCTATTTGGAGTGAATTTTCTCTCCACTTCGGGTGAAATTCACTCTTCCTGAGGAGTGGTCTCATAATTCACTCTTTTTGGAGTGAATTTCACTCTTTTGTTTTTGGAGTGTGGGTGAAGAGAAAGTTGCTATGGTGACAAATGAGGATCGAAAGGAGAGGGGTAAGGATACTTGCAGGTGGAGTGTGAAACTTTCCCTTTTATTGCACCACCAAATAATTGATTGGTCGTTAAGGTAAGCATCTAATGTCCTTCCCCAGAAAAATATGCAAATTCAAACTGCAAATCTGCACAGAAGTATACAATGTACACAACAGGAGATCAAATGAGCTTAAAGGATGCCACAAAGTTATAAAATCAGGAACCACTAATCTACATCGCCCCTCTCTTACCTCCTATTTACATATGTAATCCCCACTTACCCACAACTAGACCCTGGTAAACCAATAGCACAGTGGTAGAGGGTGCCCTCCCCTCTTCGTGCCGACTGGCACATAAGGCCTCCACACTCTTTCTCCAGATAACCCTATCCCTAGCCTGTACCCTAGCTTCATCCCAAGTTCTCCAGCCAAACTCCTTTCATTTTTGAATGTTCTTCTCCATGTTGTTTTTAGTCTTCCAACTCTTCTTCTGCCTTCTGTTGCCATACTATTTTTACTTAATGAAACCAAAAAAAAAACAAACAAACAAACATCTGTTCTTATATCTTGGTAATTTAATCGTAAGGCTATGGTTATAATTTTTTTTACTTCAGAGGGGCTCATTACTAAATGGTTTGGAAGAGAAACTTTGCACAAACTTAAGAGTTGAAAGAGACTTTTTTGGGGTCCATAGGCCAACAGGGGCTATTTTATCATATTTGTGGGCAATATTAAAATAGGTTAGGAGGGCAAGTTTCGTAACATGGTAGTGTTTGTATTTGTTTTTGTGCCCATGGCCCATGTGAATTTTGTATGCTACCATATATGGTAAATAACACAGAAGAGGTTGATTTATTATGGGAGCTCCTAGCAAGGGGAGAGAGAATTCCACTGGTTCTTTGAACGAAGATTGGGAAGCACCCTTTGAAATTTAAAAAATGTTAGTTCATTTATGATGTCATGACATTTGTGGGGGTTTCTTATATATTAACAGTTTGAAGGAAATCTGGCAAAACCTTGATTCACAAAGTAAATAATTTACATTTGAGTGTCATACAAATTCATGAAATATCTTCGTTGGAATGACTTCTTTTTACCCTTGCATTAAAGACGTCCAGAATAAAATTATTTCATTACAAACCTATAATTTTCTTGATCTATTTAGCTCCTCATTACCTCCTAAACATTTACATAATTATGTAATTCTCCAACTTGCCTGAAAGTGCCTGGTTGGATTACAGATATCATCAAGTTTTCAACATGGTGGCGCTCTTTCCAAATCTTTGTGAATTCATCCTGTTTTCTTTGGGGGCAACTTGTTAACCTATATGCCATAAAAAGTATTTATTAGCACTTATGTAATTAATTGTTTGTGAACTATTTCATTTGTACCTTAAGATGAAACAATACTGTTTGATTGGAAAATATAACAATGATTTATCAAAGAAGAGGAGAATTCAAGTGTTTTAATTAGAGCCATAAATTGTTTAACACAGCCTTTAATAGGTCAATTTTGAGATTTAAGCATATGGTTCTCTTTGTGACGTAAAGGGTGTGTTTAATTTAGGAATTTTTTTTTTGTTTTTTTTGTTGTTAAAGTAAGTTGCAAATGCTTTGAATAGCTTTTGTGTGCAAAAGCTCTGTCCAAAGTTGTGGAATTGGTGTGACACACCCCTTAAAAGTAGGAAGGAATTCTTTTTTTCTTGTTTTTTGGCAAATTAGCTCTAGAATGTACTGTTGTGTAATTAGTGGTGAGGAATATAGTGTTGTAGTACTAGTAGCTTCAAAATTAATCTGTACTTGCATGCAGTGAGTATACTCACTTATACTCACATATTGTACATTTGTGTGTACTCTTTGTTGTGAGAATTGAATTGTACTCAATCTGCTTGCAGCTATTAAAAGAAGACTGTCTATGCCAGTTCAAACTTTTATGCAAAAATTGTGTATTCCTATGTTATACCTAGACACAAGCAAGCTATACTTAGGAAAATGTATTCACACATAAACCACAATAACTGTTTAAGCTTTAACTTCACATATTGAGTTGTAAGTGAAAATGTCTTTGTTCTGGATATTCAATTAATTGTGATTGTGTTGCTGTTGGGAGTTCTCCTTTTGATAGTCAGTTAACGTTACAAAGCTGACGCATGCTGTTACTTACACAAGATGGTACAAGGGAAATAAAATGACTATTATTGTATCTCATTTCTTTGTAATAGACTTGCAGGTAATTGTTATGTATTGTGACAATAAAAAAAATGTCAAAGTAGTTTTATTCAGATAAACATAAGACAGCCTTCTTTTGTAAGCATTAATGAAAAGAGTGAACCAAAAATGACTTTTTTCATGTATTTGAAACCTATCTGTAGAAACCTTTTGGAATATGAAAGTAACAAAATTTTCTTCAAAATTTACCTGTGGCTTCCCTCAGATCAGTGGCGAAGATGCATTCATGAATAAAATTGCCACTTTTTATTTAATTTTGCTTCATTTTCAACCTGCTTTATCTATTCTGACCCTCTTGTGATGTAAGTATGTGGGCCATGTCAAATATCAAAATTTTTGGAAATCTGAGAATTTCATCCATATTTATTTCTGTTAATTTTAAGTCCCTCATCAAGGTATATCATGAAATGTCTGACAACTGCATGCTTCAAGAAGACTTCATGTCATAAATAGTAATGCTTTTAGGGTCTGGATTTGTAATTATGGTTGAGGTTGGGGTACATCTTAAAAGTATGTTCATATTTCTTGTGAGCTTGGGAGATTAGCTACTTGGAAAACCATGTGAAGCTTCAGTGCAAGGTAATATCACGTTCAAAGCTGTTTGAATTTATTATGATTAATTAGTTTAACAATGCTGTCATGCAATAGTCTTGTACTTTTTATTGCACTCGCCGAGTACAGTAGTTTTATATTTACTCCCAGTTTGTACACTAGCTTAAGTACTCAGGGTAGATTCTTTTCCAAATAGCAATTTTACAAAGGATTATGGGATGAATTTTTTAACCGCAGTAAAATGTTATTGACAGAAATGATGCATAACAAAAATCTATACCAGGAACCTTCGTAATTACTATTTGGGAAAATGGTCTATGGAGAAAACGCAACATTTGTCTCCAAAGTTACCATCTGATGATATTTAAATACTATAAATAATTACAGCTCAATGTGATTCAAATTTCTATAGTTTCCACTATTAGATGTGTTTTATATGTGAAGGATATTTACTCTTTCAAACTTTACTAACTTAAAGGGAAATATTGCGTTTGAGAAGCTGTTTGGTTTCGATGATAAGAGAAACCTTTGCATTCGTGATGGCGTGTGTGTATGTATGTGTGTATGTGCGTGTGTGTAGGTATGTATGTGTATGTGTTTGTGACACTGCTCCTTAACACGATATCTCAAGAAGAGAAACTGTGACAGCTCTCAAAGGTCATCTGGGGTCACCGGGGTCAAACTCTGAAAACCTTGTTAACACCATATCTCGAGGTAGGAAGCTTTGATTACCTTCATACTAAGTATGTAGATGCGTTATGGTGAGAGGAAGAACCCTATTGTTTGTGGTAGGGGTCAAAGGTCATCTGGGGTCACCGGGGGTCAAACTCTGAAAACTGTTAACACAATGTCTCAAGGTAGGAAGCTTGGATGAACTTCATACTTGGTATGTAGATGCCCAAAGAACCCTTTTATTTTTGGTGGGAATCAAAGGTCATTTGGTGTCACCGGGGATCAAACTCTGAAAACTTTGTTAATATGATATCTCGAGGTAGGAAGCTTGGATTAATTTCATACTTAGTATGTTGATGCATTATGATGAGAGGAAGAATCCTATTGTTTTTGGTGGGGGTCAAAGGTCATCTGGGGTCACCGGAGGTCAAACTCTGAAAACCTTGTTAACACGGTATCTCAAGGTAGGAAGCTCCGATTAATTTCATACTTAGGATGTAGATGCGTTATGGTGAGAGAAAGCTGTCTATTTTTTTGTTGGGTATCAAAGGTCATCTGGGGTCACTGGGAGTCAAACTCTGGAAACATTGTTAACACATTATCTTGAGGTAGGAACCTTGGATGAATTTCATTCTTCCTATGTAGATGCATAGTGGTAAGACAAAGAATCCTGTTGTTTTTGGTGTAGGTCATAGGTCATTTGGGGTCACTGGGTGGGGTCAAATTCTGGAAATCTTATTTACATGATATCTTGAGATAAAGTTTTGGATAGATTTCATACTTTGTATGCATATGTGTTATGGTGAAGGTCAAAGGTCATCTGGGGTCACTGGTGTCAAAAGTTGAAAACCAAGGTTTTCATCTGGGGTTATTAGAGGGCAAAAAGGAAACTTTCCTAAGAATTCCCAAGATTTTTATCTGGGTCACCACAGGTTAGAAAGCAAAAATTTCCCAAGAATTTCCAAGCAGTCACCTGGGGTCACCACAGGTCAAAAAGTAAGTGTTTCTAAGAATTCCCATGAACTTAATCTGGGGTTACCACAGGTCAAAAAGCAAAATTTTGCAAGAATTCCCAAGAT
>WURT03005187.1:0-13238 GCA_009936505.3 Holothuria glaberrima
CCCTTATTTGTCTCTTCTGTAAGAAATGTCAAAACTTTGCAGTAATTTACCTTAAAATTTGTCTAAAATGATGCACCAATTTGCATCTAAGGTTCCTCAAATATCTAAAAGTTTCCCAAAGGGGAGGAGGACACCCCCAGGACGGCGATCCGAGACAAGGTTCAGCCCTCACTCTCGAACAGCTTCCCTACTCCTATGTACATATCATGGGGGAAATGTGACACACTGAACGGTTCAATGGGGTTATTTGATACAGCATGTTTTTCCTTTTATAAATTACAACTTGAATAAGGATAGAAAGTGAAGCTGGCCATTTACTTATGGCCTATAAATGATGTAGTTATATTAGATTTACATATTGCACCGCGTAGTCTCTATTTACATTGGCTAATTGCATATTATAGTATCCGTATGCGGGGTAAGTTGTTACTTTATACTATGATACATGGTGTAACTAGCCCCATACATACTTTGCTGGGAGGAACGGTGGTAGGATAAAAGTTAGGCTTACATGTGATATGATTTTGGATTTTGTGTTGATATTAACTGTAATAAATCATCTTTTCTTACGAAAAAGTAATATACAGAAGCCGCCTCTCCAACACAGCGCCAGCACACGATATGTCATAGGCTTAATAAAAAGTTAAGAGGTGAAAAAAATAAATTTTATCATATTTTCTAACGGAGTGGTAAATTGTTCAGCTTCTAGGTTGTTTGTTAGCTAGGACGTTCCTACGTACCAGTAATGATAAATCGAGAGCTCTCGCCCTACTTGAATTTCAGATATGACGACTGTTACAACTTGCTTGTATCACAACTAGCCCCACTCTCGCCTACCCACTTTCAATACTTCACAGCTAACACGAATGAACTCCGACATTACGATTTGAGTAAGTGGAAAACTGGCGCACACTGCACCGAATAGACTCCAAGGCGACAGTGAAAACCAGTCGCTTGGCAAACCGGTTCGTTTAGTGTGTGCCAGATATTTTTCTAGACCCGATCGTCGGTCCCGATTGCGATACCACAGTCCTCGACATTACCCCATCTGAAACGTCAAACTGTTTCGATATTCGTAGTGAATTCGTAGGGCGAGGGGGGGGGGGTCGCGTCGCGTCGGAGTTGAGTGATCGTGGCAGAATGCAGCTGTCATGGACCAACTGTGACTCAAGGTTTCTTCTTTTTTATGAATTGGCCAGTGCAGAAGCGTTTGCGACTCCAGTGGAAGAAAGTTAATGTGTTTTCTCTCAGGTGGGATAGTTCAGGGACTTGCTATGGACTCACTGGATCGATGAACAGTAGATATAGACGTTTATCCACCTCGGCAGTGTGTTGTGAGGAAGGTAACCTACTATCAGACTGCTATCCGACGCAACTGGCCACGAATAGGCCTACCTACAACTCATCCCTAACTAACAGTCAGGTTGATTTGTAAACACATTCGAAAAGGCTGTTATTTGACTCGTCGGACGAAGTGTCTAATTCATGGCAGACAATTATGCAATACCTTACTTTTATTTTTCGGACAGCCTTGGTTTCTTCAAAAGACAGTCATGGCTTCCTGAAGAGTGTAGTAGAAATCACTTCCTGACACAGAATCAGTAATTTGTGTACAACTTTAAAATAAAAAAAAAACACTTAAAGCTGCTCTCACATATAAGCCCCGAGCTAGCCGAGTGTCCCGAGTTTACCTCGAATTTAACTTCGGGCCAGCTCGGTAACAAAATGTCCCCGAGTGAGCCAGGAACGATAACAGCCCGTGTTTAGCCCGAGCCCGTCCGGGGTGAAGTAGGGGCGAACTAGGAATGCCCCGAGTGCAGGACGTGCTCACCCCGAATTGTACCCTTAGTACCCCGAGTTCAACCCGAGCCCCTATTTTCCCGAGTGCACCCCAAGTACAGCGAGCGAAACCAGAACTAGCAATGAGTGAGCCCCAAACTCACCCGTGCTTGACCAGTTTGTATATTGTTGACATGCCACTTGTTTTGTAGGGAAGAATCATTTCATCATGGAAGGCCTCATGTGCCAACAGCGGACTGTACTGAATGTCACCGAAGCCGACGCCGGAGAACAAGACGTGCTTGTTGGACCAGATCTTGGGTGCGACGTCGACCCGAATACGATCATATGAGAAATTGATGGGTGAACTGGCAAGCTGGGTAAGACTCAACCGCCTGTAAGAATTTTCTACCTGTCGATCGGGACTTATTCCAAGAACTCCTGTACCACGCATTATAGAAGCAGGGAACCGCCTATCGACCGGCCCTGAGTGAAGGATTGAGACTGACGATTACTCTGCGTTGCTTGGCAACTGGGAATTTGTACATGTCTTTACAGTACGGTTTAAGGGTGGCCAATAATACCATTGCTGGTATTAAATATACCTGCCGTGGGAAGCAATCATCGCTGAATATTTGGACGAAGTGATGCGTTGCCTCCGCAAGTGACAGCAGACCAGTGGAAGGCTGTCAGTGACCAGTTTGCTTCTTGGTGGAATTTCTTCAACACCGTGGGGGCCCTTGATGGGAAACATATTGTCCGTCCAACAGTGTCTCAGTTTATTATAACCTGATAACTACAAAGGTTTCTTTTCAATTATCCTGCTGGCATTGGTGGATGCCGATTTCAAGTTCTTATTTGTGGACGTCGGCCCCAATGGTAGGTAAGACACCAGCATGCATTTTTTAACTTTTTTGACATATTAACTCCATCACAACATGTGTTAATGTCTCACAAAGTGGCATATATTGAAAAAAAATATATCTGTGTTTTACTTTACATTACTTTCAGTAGGATTAGAGTTAGATGAGGTTTTAAACAATTGGTTTAAGTCGGGCCGGCCACGACCTTTTTTCCAGTTGTGGCTCACTGGCTTTTAGTAGGAATAGATGTAAGGTGTAACACATTAGACTAGGTCGAGGAGCCTTCGGCACCTTTAACTATACTAAATACACCATTATCTGAATTTATAAATACGTGTATATGTGACTATTTGAGACACATGTTTCTAAAACACATGAATTTGGCCAAAATTGTTACAATTATTTTATGGCTTTGCAGATTTTCAGATGCACTAGGGATTTTTGCTTAAGTAACATAAGGGATGCATTTGATGCGGATATACTGTGACTGCGTACAGCCGAACAATTTCCTGGTGATAATGTACTCATTCCATACCATATTGTGGGCGATGAAGCATTCTCGGGACGCATTTCGTATCCCACGAGCGCGCCCCGAGAACCCCGAGTACTCCGAGTGATACCCGAAGACCCCGAGCAAGCCCGCGAGCGAGCTCCGAGCGAGCTTCGAGCGAGCTTCGAGCGAGCCCCGCGTGCATCCGTGTTGCAACTCGGGGTCAATACCCCGAGTGGACCCGAGTATTTTGTGCATGCTCAAAACACTCGGGGCCATGCCAGGAGTTGTCAGGAGTTACCACGAGCTACCGGAGTGCTCCCGGAGATCATCCAGAGTGCTCCCCGTATGAACCCCGTTTTGCCCCGAGTGCTCACTCGGGCGCACTCGGCTAGCTCGAGGCTTTTATGTGAGAGCAGCTTAACTGACACGCTGTTATATCATGACTGCGAAACTCATGTCACTAAGCCGGGGAAAAGGAAATTATACACACACGAGACGGTTGGGACCAAATCTAATTTTCGGGTAGACTGGTCTGTGTAGCATATTTCTTCATTGAGTGGAAAGATGGTGGATTTTCTTTTTTGGCAATTTTATCACAGGTAAGCAAAGTTAAATGAAAGCGAACGGAATATGCATAAAAGCGCATTTTACCAAATTCTGACAACCTGTGTAATATAGAATTAGAATGTCTCTTCAACTGTACAGTGTAGGCAAGTATCGGAAACTGAAGCTGATACATTTGGAGAAACCGAAAGTAGGCTACTTTTTGTGAAGGAATGACGTTTCAAGCATAGCAACTACGAAGCTTGAATCATTTCTGACGTATGGTATAAGTCTTGTGAATCACATGAGTCACAATAGAACGTTTATGTCTGAAAGGTCCATCTAAAATTGAAAACATATAACCTCAATAAAGTAACCAAATGTTGTGCTCTTATAACTAAATGTTTACATGCGATTGGTAGTATGACATTATGTTTAATGTATTATCTGGGCTTACGATTTCGACGTACAGATGACCCTCATCAAAATGTTCCGGTTGTTCTTGAAGTTTCTTGAGAGAAATAAGGATCAGAAGAGCACAAAAAGGCATTCTCTAAAGATATTTGATGCAAAATCGAGGATTTTACTTTGATCTTAATTTCATTTCAATCAAGTGACGTAACTAGCAAACATAATTTAAACACAAATAGATATTTATACTTTGACACAAGTTGCTACAAGTCAGTAATTGCTTTCTACAGACATACCGAAATTTGCAATTATGAAGAACTTAATTTTGAAGGTTTTATCCTTATGTCTAGTATGAAACGAGTGCAACTAGTGACAATCCTTAAGACGAAGTGATCAATTAGAGTAGGCCTGTGTTACTTGTTATTCCGGATGGATTGTATTAAAAAGGATTTCTGTAACTTTTATTCCCTTGATATTCGTAAATGTAACTTGCAAAGTTTTGTGTTCTTAAATAATTACGATAAAGTTACGTAGGAAATAACCTCACCTTATTAAACTGACAGTTGTCTTGTGGTGTTTGCGGAAGAGGCCTTGTCTCTCCCTGTAAATATAATAAAGGCGCCATGCTTTCGATGATAACCCATCTGAGTTTATCTCCACATATAGCCGTACACAATATGAGAAATTCTATAGCTCTGCAGGCCCAGCATAAAAGCTGTTTGAAGTCAATTTTATAGGGATTTCGCTTAACGAAAATTAAATTTGTGATTACTACCAATACATGTTTAGCGACATCAAACATCTGGTCATTGCCTTTGAGCCTCCTCCGCAATAAAGTAAGCATTCAAATATTTGACAATGATACTGTTTAAACTATTGGGTTCGTACAATATTTAGCACATGGTAGGGACCCTTCCTTTGTCACCCTATGAAGGGACTGACATGGGGAGGAGGTTCTTTGGTGAGTGTTATGCATCCCTCAACTGAGAAATTTTTGTTGGTGTTAGGTGATTTTAGATGAAAAAACTGCTATCTTCCCTCGCTTCCGATACTGGTCGCTACTGCGACTGTCTAAGGAGAGGATTAAAACTGTTTTAATGCGGTAAATTGTTGTTAACGCATATCAAGAATGCGTCATTTCAAATATAACCCGTCCATGCTGAAAGCAGTCATACATGCACCGATAAATTAAGAGACTTGTGTTTGAGTAGGGAGTCTGGTGATATTAAATATCACCTCCCTGGTTTGAGGCAGCAGGCAAGTTATATGAATTTAAAGAGGGAAGACCTTGGGCTATACTTACGGATTCCGAAGTAGACTTTTCGATTAGTAAATGGAGTGATATACTTTCTCCACTTGTTGTGAGCCATGTAAATAAACCTTCTGATGATTTTGTAATGTTATGCGTCAATCCTTCATAAATTTTCTTGGTATTGCAGTCGACCAGAGCATTCATTTTCAATACCATTCCTTTAAAGATGCATAATCTTTCTTTCGTAATGGGCTGTACCAGTTCGGATGGAAATAATCCAACTTTTTTCCTTGGGGTTATGCCAACAAATGTTCCGTTACAATGTGCCAGTATAAGCATAACGTCATTGCGACTAAATCTTAAACCTCCAACATCGCAATGCTCCACTTTGCCAACTGCATACATTAAGAACAATTTAACATCGCTTAACAAGGCCCCGTACGTCGATCCATCTAGCATGGCAGGTGGAGTTCCATCGAATTTAGCGTTCGAAAGAATAGCAATAGCCCCATCACTTTCCCTGTACACGGCATACTTGTTCTTGTGCATAAACATAATCGTTAACTTTTCCCCTATTTCAAATTGGACATTGATTGTTTCTCCATGTGAAATTAAACACGGTCTTTTCAGAACAGCCGTTTGTTGAAGAGACAGAGATCGTGTAGCATTTCCTTTCCCTGATGGTGAAACAAAACGCTATTCAAAAGAAACATTAACAGTTTGGCAAAGGTTTTTAAAGTTGAAAAGAAATGGCAGGAGGACAGTCTCTCTTGAGTTTATTTTGAAAGAAAAGTTGTAACAAGCACTGCTTATGAAGTAGTACCTACCTCGATTTTCCTTGAAATTAAAAACCGTACGTAATAAACTAAGGTAAGTTCTTTTAACGTACAACTGCAGAAAATCCAATTCTGCAGGATTGAATTGAATATCTAGAGTTGTACCAAGGCACGTAGCTAGGAATTCATTCACGAAAGGGGGGGGGCACCAATTAAGGGTATTCACTGTAGCCATAGTTAGTTTTGGGGGAACACTGGGGGGTGATATATCCAGACCATCCCAGTAACCCCAGGAAAATGTTAATTAAGTGTGCAAAAATTGCCCTTCCTAGAAGCAGGTTCCCTCCTTTTGCTATACAGAAGCGTGACTGCTTGGGGATGAGGGGATACCTTAAGCTCTGGGATATTAAAATGGGAACTCCAGCATTGACTGACTGAGCTCTCAGCCGACTCCCAAATGACACTGAGAGCACACCTAGCCTTTTTATTCTTCGAGATTTTCACGCGCTCTTAGGCTATAAGAACCATACTGGTCTGTGGCCTGGGAGAGGGGTTTAAGGGGAGGGGTGTCCCACTCCCCTTTGGCGAAAAATTGTAATTTCAGAATAACGTAGATAGCAAATGCTGCAATATTTGAGTGGATTTCAGCTTGAAAATGAAAACGAAAAGTAGTGGTGACGAATGTTATACTAAGCAAAATAATTATGAGAAAAATCTTAGCAATCTTTTCATTTTATAGTTGCTATCGTCCCACTTAATAACTTTGCCTCATAAAGTCATATGAGCCTCTACTCTACTGGGGATTGAGATTACTGACCGATCGGATTTTTCGAAAAAGGGAGACTTGCAGGTGGACTGGTGAAGAAAATAATTGCTAATAACGGTGTTATCGCGTTTTCTCGGGAACATAGTTGAGAATATCAACAGAATACAGTTCATACTTCTCCTTAGAATAATAAATTACTGATATGTACGTTGGGGTAAAACCTTTGTGGGGGCCATGGCGGTGAAGCTCTGGGTCAACCGCACAGAAGCGTTGATAGCGCTATCAACACCACTAACAGCGCTGATAGCAAATTTTGGCCGCGCAAAAGCTTACAGATAGAGGGATTAGCTATCAGCGCTGATAGCTTATCAGTTCGCACAGAAACTATCACTACTGGTAACGATATATCAATTCACAAACAGTGACCAAGGCACCGATAGTGACTTTGATAGTACACAATTTGGTCATTGTAAACGAAAATGTGGCGCATAGAGGTCGACGTCGATTTTGCAAATGACGGAGTGAAAAGGCAGACGGAGGTACAATCCTTTTGAAGAGGAAAACAACGATGACTTTGCCAAAAAAACATCGCTTTTTTGAAAGAAATTTTCGATGATTTTTTGGATATTATAGAAGTGGCATTAGACAGAAGAATGCTATAGTGAGTCAGAAGCAAGTTTTAGTGCTAAATACATACATAGGTGTAGTAACGACTGGGTTGATGGAAAATTCACCCCCACTTTCTTAAGTAACTGTGATTGTAGTCTGATCTTTGCCCTACGTCACAATTTTGTAAGCTTCGGTCATTTTACACATAGTATCAGGCTAGTAAGGTACTGTGAATTTAGACACAATTTACGTTCCATGTCACCAGTTTGTTGTACAATCTCTGCTATCAATTATAGATATATGAACAGAATTGTTGCAAGCTAGGAATAATTTGGTCATTATAGCTCGGTGGGCGACGGCGACTTGAGAAGGAGGCCGGGTAGAAATGTACATTGAGAATAATACTTGAATAAATACTATATTTCATTTTAGACGTGTTTAAGTGTTGGGGATATGTGGCTGTTCTATATCCTGTTCAACATATCTTCACACATGATATTTTGGGCCCAAACTGCAATGTAGATCACACCTATCCTCCCTCGTACCTCCCCCAGGGGCTGCATCACCGCACACTCTTTTTTAAGAAAATTCAAAGTATAGGAAAGGCCGGGATACTGGTCATTTTTAAAATCCGTACTGTATTGAGATTCTTTTATTATTTCCGTTCTCTCTACCTCACAGGCATGATTCTATTGAGCCCAGCCTTCAACTATGCACTGCACTCCGCCACTTTGCACAAGGGGGATATCTACCCATAGTTGGTAACGTGTATGGGATATCACCCCGTGCCACCAGGAACTGCATTCATGCTGTCGCCGACGCAATTTGTGACAATATGGGTCACTTCATACACTGGCCGAATGAGCAAGAACTAAGGGCGTCAAAGGTTGAGTTTTATCAACACGAAGGATGGCCAACTATCGTACGTCTTACAGACGGGACACACTTACCTCTTCACGCGCATTTCGCACTGCTATGAAGCAGCACATGTGAATAAGAACGGATTCCACTCAATTAATGTGCAGATCATTTGCGACAAAAACTGAAAATTTTCAACCTGGATGCACGATACCCGGATCCTGCCACGATGCATTCATTTTGCGCAGTTCTCATGTATGGAACGGTTCAAAGCTAACAATATACCAAATAGCTGGATACTGGGAGGTTGAAAATGATGGCTGCTCACTAGTTTCATCCATCCAGGAAACGAAGCCCAAGAACGTTTTCATAGGAGACACAGACTGATCCGGTCGGTGGTTAAAAGATCTAACGGTGTGTTGAAGATGCGATGGAGATGTCTCATGAAACCAATGATGTATCAACCCCCCCCCCCTCCCGATCATCGCGTATTATTGCCGCCTGCGGAGCTCTACATAACTTTGCCCTTGCTCATGGTGTAGGATTCCCACGTGACATTGAAGGTTTTGTGGACGACAACGCCAACTTCATCCTCATTGACGAGAGAAATGGAGTAAGGGACAATGAGGGGTTTCTCGTTCGTCATATTGTAGTACAAAAATTATTTATGCGGTAATAATTGCTGAACTTCACACCACTGCTGTTCGACGAAAACTTAAGTTTTCAAACATGCCTGTCGAAGGCAATTAAATTGCTGCAGAACCAAAACAGATATAATATGGACAAAAACTGTGGCATGAAAATAAAGAAGCATGTGGCTTTTTTTATTTTAATCGGAAGATACTGCTTATTTATTTTTATTTCTTATCTCTTATGAACAAACCTGTAGCCCTTTTATTATCTGAACGAAAAATATTGCTTTTGATAACGATATAATTGTATAAGTTGTATTTCTGAATTCAAAATTTCATAAATTTAACAGAGACGGTTCCGATTGTTTTTCTTTTAACTAACAAAACTATTCAGTATGTTATGTGATTTCAGTACGGTGTTTTAAAATAATGTGGAAAGAAAGAAAGTACAAATTCCTTGTTTCGAATACCATTTGGACTTTTGTTTTAAACTTTTTTGACATCAATGCCCATTTACCTTCATTTTAATATGTAGAAAACAAACAATGAGAAATAGTGAAATTAATTGAAAGCCTTCCCAAGTTGATTTGTTTGACTACAACTTCGTGTTATTCCAAGCAAGGGGATGGGGCACCCCAGTCAGAACCCCAGTCAGAACGATGGTTTGCGTTGTTTCATTGGTATGCTTTACCGAAAGTGTCTTGTTGTACCGAACGAAATTATTCCTAAGTACATTAATTTCTTCCTCGTAAAAGTCCGGAGCACGAGCTCGGTTTTGCTTATTTGGTGCCATATTGCTCGTAAAGTTGTCATTTAGTGTGAAAACAATGACTTCCGCCTGGTGCCAGTTTAGGCTTCACATCACTAATTTACTACGTAAGCTGCATTAAGGTGAGTGATATGGGGCTTATCCTTTGTTACAGTTAGAGTAGGTCGCAGTAAAAACCCTTCCAATGGAGATTACCGGGCGGACCAACTGGGAAATCCCCCATCTGTGAAAAGGCTTTTACGTCAATAATATGCTAATGAGCCTTATCAGTGAACAGCTCTATCAACGTCTTCTGTGCGGTCAGCTTGCACCTACTAATAGTAGCAGGTTTGATAGAGAGTTGATAGCGCTACCAAAACTGTCACTATCAACGGTTCTGTGCGGCCACCCTGGCATTTAGGTTATTTTACACGCCTTCAAAGGACCGAAAATTTGTGATCAATTTCATTCTTTTGGTAGCCAAACAAGGTACTGATGGGGGCGAAATGGCTTCCAGGGGAAATCGAAAAGTTTTTCGGGGGGAGGGGGAGGGGGGTAAATGTGTAACAAATGCAACTTGAAAACTTTCTAGGGGGGCTAAAAATTTTCGAGGGGTTTTCGCCCCTTTGGCCCCCTTGACTTCGGGCCTGGCTGGTACGCTTCACAAAGAAGAGGTTTAGTGAACAGTCGTGACGCCTGACGGAAATCGCAGTGTTCTAGAAACGAGGCCCCAGAAAGTTTTGGCAATTTAGCCTTTTAAAAGACCGGCACAGAACAATTTCTTCTATTTCTACCTTGTTTTCCCTGTATATTTTCGAAGTTGGAAAAGGTACACTTTGAAAATGCCTGAGGGGCAATTTCCCCCTGCCCCCTGCCCCCGGTGTGTACGGCCTTACATAGCGCGACATGTGTAAAGATTGCGCACGAGCGCAAAATTGTGAATGTAGTAAACTGACCATGGTAAAAGTCGCATAGGGCCTATAGACACAACAATGAAATAGTTCCGATCAGTGGCACCTGCGTGCAGGAGGCTTAATTTTTTCTAACTTCAATATGTCCAAATCAAGTTTCCAGGAATTTTCATAATTGTTTCAAAGTAATGGTTAGAGTTAGAATGTAAGTTAGGGTTAGGGATCTCAAGCAGGGGCGACTGTAAGAAAAAAATCAAGTCCGTATGCAGGAAGGTTTGGACGACCCCCTCTCCACCCGGCAATATCAAGGATCTACTCCGCAGGCGCGGTGGAACGGAAAAAAAATATTGGGGGGTCAGGCTGATTTCTGATCGAAAATTATTGTGATTGATCCATCACTCTTTTGAAAAGAATCCCACTCTATACCTTACAGAAATCTGTAGATTAACCGCCTTTGGGGCCATTCTTAACGATTTTGGTTTTCGGAAATCTATGGGGGGGGGGGCGTGTTCTCAAAACCCTGCGATGGCCCCTCTGCTTTAGATTTTCCAACAAAATATGTTTGCCACGAAGGTGAGTCTGACTGTCTGAATATTCAGCATCGTCTTTAAGTTAGAGAGAAGCGGAAAGTTTAATAACGCCTTCACCAAAGAACAAAGTGTAAAACTTATACAATACATGTAACATAGTGAGCGCATTAAGTCAGAAACGTTGTTAAAGAAAAAATAAAACTTAAGGCAGAAGCGCGCGAAGTGCGCAAAAAATTTGATAATCCACGAAAAGAGTCATCTCATCTTATTTCCGGGTCGCCCGAGTTTATTTTCAAAAGTTTTCTAAATCTAACAAATTTCCTCTTATTTCACTCACAAATATCTTACATTATGTTTCTGTATTCAAACATTGAATACTGAAGGTAAAACAAGGAGTTTTCTGCATGTATTTAACAAATGAGTCACAAACATATTGTCACATGATTCATAAGAGCCTTTCCTGAACTAGGATGACGGGGTAAACTCATTCAAATTGGGAGGGGGGGGGGGGACTGCATTTTCCCTTTAAATACCTATCGGGGCAATTCTTACTTTATGTTTGTAATCGCCTGGTAGCATGCTTCCAATACCTAGTGCCAGTGCCACTTCCAATAAGTAATGCATTTTTATTTTTGATCGATTTTGCAAACGGAAGGTATAGTAGTCTGCAAGGCCGGGGAGGCCCCCATGCCCCTTGCACGGGCCTAGCTATACATGCAATAGAAAATTGTTAAATGTAACATGGAACCCCTCTAATTATTTAACTTGGGTAAGTGGCATTTGTTCTACAATGCATTGTTAATTTCACAATCATTGTGCTTACATCTCAGGGGAAAGCTCATACACAAAACACCCTAATTCATATGAATTATCAATATCCTCGTTGTCCATTAGGTTTATCAAACTCATTAAAAATCTTTGTAACGACGTTTTTCAACATTGTAAGCTTGATTGAGTTTATTCTATGTAATTATACCTCATTCACCTTTCAGAAGACTAACAAAACTATGATAGAGGAAGTTCGATTAATATAAAACTATTTAAATAATGTTGGGTATCGCTTTACTATTTTCACTTTGCTGAATGTTTTTTATGGGAATCAAGTCTCATGTAGAGGATTAATTAATGGAATGCTTTGCTCATTTATTTGTTATACTTTCATTTTTTGCTTGAAAATCATTTTTGTGTGGGAATTACCTGTTCTATCTAGCTGCTATGTTGGTCGACAGGCTGACTCCTGGAGACATGTATAACATTTCCCTGACCATAGTGCTTACTCAATCCTGATATGACTTGACAATTGTAATCATTATTTTTGTTTTAAATGATACGACCCATAAAATATGGCTTCTCCGATAACGGGCACAGGATGGACAAGATGGATGGGTAGCTGAAATAATTCCAAAGTTTTATATATTGGTATGATGATTTTGAAGATGACGGACCCGCTACGACTTAACGATTTGACTAGGCAGAAAAACTCTGCACCGATCCGACTCCGACCCGACTTCGATGCCAAGTAAAAACTAGTCGCTTGGCAGACCGGTCGGTAAGTGTGTATGCCAAATTTTGTTCTCTTCCCGACTGTAGTTCTCGATTGCAACCAGGGCCCTGTTTCATAAAGAGTTACGATTGATCTTAAGTTTGATCTGTCATGCAGTCATCCTATTCAAATCAAACTTAAGATCTATCTTAACCCTTTATGAAACAGGGCCCAGGTCTAGCAGATTCAATTCTCAGGGCCAGTCGGAGATTCTTCTTACCAGGAGAACGGAATCTGCTACTCCGGCAGCCTTCGTCGTGACCACACGAGAAATATGAAGCTATTTGATATCAGTATGGAGCCTGGAAGGCGAAATGGGGGTGGGGGGGGTACATTCCCCTTTTGACAACGGGTGGATAGCCTTCTCAAGCATCCCTAACATTATCGATAATATTACAAAACAATATGCTCTTTAATTGTGAGTTTTGGTTGTCAGATTGATAACTTTTGAATAGTATGGAATAAAGTAAACCATTAATTAACATAAGTGCCTTGCAAATGCTATTTTTGTGTGCCCTTTCCAC
>WURT03005187.1:22548-36138 GCA_009936505.3 Holothuria glaberrima
TTTGCTTTCGCTTAGCCTACCAGTTAAAACGTCCTTTCACCAAAACGTCAACCGACTGCATGGTCAAGTGGTTAGAGGTTAGAGGTCCTAGGGTTCGAATCCTGGCCGGGTCATACCGAAGACTTTAAAAATGGAACATACTGCCATTGTGCTTGGTGCTCAGCATAAGCAATGGAGTAGGGAAAACAAACCAGTGAGCCACAACTAAAACAAAATTGGCCGTGGCCGGCTCGACTTAAACCAATTGGTTAGAAACTGGGCCGCACAACCTCATCTAACTAACAAATTCACCAAAACGTCCCCGCTATTGGTCAGAACGCCCTCACCAGAACGTCGACGGGTTGAATCGTTTATAGTTTTATGACAGTTTTGTGGATGGATGGTATTCCTTGTAATGTTTTTAAAGTTACTTTTCGTCTACTTTTCTGTTACGTCAAGGAAATTGAAGTGCAAATCACAACTCACAGTATACCGGTATTTTAAATACGTGTGGTGCACGTATAGGTAGCACAGTAAGAAAGTACAGCGGCGCTAAGTACTTTTTTTCATGTCACGATATAACTGTGCTGAAACAAATTTACGTAAACAACCAATAACAACCAACTTATATCTAAACAACTAAAACACTGATTTTTTTATGCAAATCATATACAATTTACAATTTGGACCAATTATTTCATGCAATTCTAATTCAACTCACGTTTCCTAAGTTGCAATTAGTGTTGCTTATATTGTGTTCACGTATCATGCGCAAGGACGTCTTTGTATCACATATAGGCCTAAATAATACCACCTGGACGTTTTCGTAAAAAGCGGGGACGTTTTGGTAACAGAAAAGTGGGGACGTTTTGGTAAAGTGACTTTCCGACTCGTTACCTTGTTTCCTATCAAGTAATTATAAATATCCGGATACGCTAAATCAAGATAGACTTCAGATACGGTAGAAAAAGCTGAATCAGAAAGTAAATACGGGTCATGATTTAGTCCAACACTCTTCAGTTTATTAAAGCAACATTCCTTGTACAATTCATCTAATTTTCTAGCATAATCTGAAAGAACCGGTTCCCTCCGATTTGCCCATTCCGTTTAACTCTCCGCTGATTACATGCACTACACAGAGTGGCAGTACAAGAGAGTGTGGTGAACACGTCTTTTTTCACTCCAATATGGCCGACAAGTTCGTTGCTCCGCGGGGCGTGACGTCACTGCAAAACCTCTATATGGCTATGACGTATTCGTAAATCACTCATGATGCAGACAAATGTAATACGTATAATAACTCATGCGTAATGTCTTAAAGATATGTAAACCCTAGAATCAAAGTGCTAAAGACAACATGAAGAAAAAAACTTTGAAGGGCTAAAATATGCTTTGTCCTTGAAAATATAAATTGGATCTCCTAGCATGTTAGGAACTAAACAATGAGATGCACCACTGAACTACATCAAACTGCCGTTAGAAGTTTGTAAACACTCCGATCATTTGGGTATACATCAGTGGTCTTTTTCAATATGTCACGGAGGGTCATGGAAACTATGTGAGGCAATTTTTAGAACTCGCATATGCATTCAAACACTAAAATTGTAAGATTTAGCAAGTTAGTAAAATTGATATCTTTCGTAAGCATTGAAACAAATTTTGAAAAAAAGAAAGGCCAAATATTAGTAATCAATTTCATTAGGATATAAACCATCTGTGTAAAGACCTAATTTAATAAAGAGTTCTGTCACAAAGGAATGACTTGAGTGTTTTAAGATGATATGGTATTAACATAGCATCACATATTTGGTCTTACTTGCTTACTTGCTGTTGTTTTGCTTTCTGTTCAGTTAATAAGTTACAAAAGACTAATTATCCTTTCCTGAAATTATTATGGATATTTCTACTGGTTCGCGTTTTTTGAAAGGAGTGCTTTGAAACCATCTGTAATGCACCTTTTCTTAATACCCAGAGTATAATTATTCATGTCAATCAGGATCTTAAGGCAGATACTCATTACTCCGAAAAAAAAAATTAGTTTGAGGCTATCCGAGTTCACATTTGCTGATCGCACTTTGAATGATATCAAACTTGCAAATTCAAACTAAGCCTGCTCGTGTAAGCCTAGGTCAATGATATGCAAAGATCATTGAAATGTGTTATGTAACGTAACTTGAATTGTACGGTATAGAGAGTGCATAGATCACTAGAGGATGTTGGTTTAAAGACCTACACTCGTCACTGCAAAGTATATTTCTAGGTGTAAAGATATCAAAATTCTCAGTTGGTGACTGTTCTTTGATTGACAGCACGCAATGTTTGAAAATTTAAAAGATGCAGAGTAGCTCAGATTTCACACAATGCAGAGAGAGAGAGAGAGAGAGAGTGCTCTGATTACACATTATAGCCTTGAATGTTCCACAGGGCATTACCTTAAGCAATAAAATGAGTTTGTGTCTGCACAAGGAGGAGTATTATACAGTTAAGGGAGGAACTACAAGTTGTATAGTTGGGAGAATAGGAACTGTCTGGGATGACGCGATTAGCCCTTTAAATCACACGTGCTAGTAGTGTCCTCATTCAAATGCGGTATAAAGCAATACAACATTTAATGGGAGATGCCAAACACCGTAGTTTTGTTTTAAATGGAGGAGGGGTTGCAAGTAAACTTGACTGAGATAGTTTTAACTGTCTCAGACCAGGTGGATGCTCAGATAACGATAACATTCCGTCTTAAATTTATTACATATCGACCATACTCCGTACTGTATTTTGCAATCTTTTTGATTTAAAAGTTGCTGAATGGATCCTTCCGATTCGTATCAATTATGCATATTTTAAAACATTTCTCCACCTATTGCACAAGGTAACTGACGTTATAGCTAGATACATGTTTCTAGCCCTCGTGACTAATAGCATTAACAATAAATCTAAATGTCATGTTTAAAACGCCATGCTACTTTTACTCTGTTAGATAGCACCAGTGAAGTTCTACAAACAAGGAAACAATCGTTTTTTTATATATGCAGGTATAACTGTGCGCTGTTTCTCTCCGATTCTCATTAAACAATATGTTCCTACAGTTACGAACCATTTACAGAAAATTCCCATTATTGTAATTCTGTTTACAGAAGATTCCCATTATTGTAATTCTTTATCTTTAATTTAATGGGATAATTTTGTTCTTCTCGTAGATGGCGAGGGTGTTAATAATTGTTTCCAGAGTCCAACAAAATATTCTTTAACCATACAAGCAACAGCCTTTGAATAAACTGCTTCGGCTTGTTTGCAGATTATGTAAATTTGCTGTAGTTATCTCCAACCTCGTCGTAGAAATCTTCTAATAAGGCATTGAAATCCTCTGGGTTAAATTGCTCTAGGCTTTCGATGAGTTTCTGCAGAATAATTTAAAACATGAAAAACAGTGCAGAGCAGTGCAGTGAAGTGTAGTATGGCAAGAAGAAAATTTGACATTATCTTGGACTTTATCTTTGGGTGATTCGGTGACACTCTTTGATGAAAAGCATTGAAAAGCAAGAAAGCATTGAGTTATATTGAAGATCCTTCAAGTATTTTTTATGTCTTGCTCTCCCGACCCATTAAGTCCCCTCAATTTACTACAAAGTCTTAAATATGTGCAATAGGACTTTGCAACAGGGCTTACAAGTACTGTGATACTATAATTAGGAGTTTCCTCTCTCTCTCACCAGATACAACAATTGCCCCTCTAACCCCAAAAAGGAAACAAATCGTACTAAGCAAAGAACGTTTTCAGGGCAGGCATAATTGGGCAAGCTGCCCTGAGTTTGCCTCCTTGATAATAGTCACTGAAGTCAACGCTATTTAAAAAGCTGGATATAGTTAACATGATGGGGACACCGAGAAGACTTTTTGTTGGAATCCCTGGAGCCAAGCCTAGGAAATTTTGCGATATTAGGGTTTCTACAGCCACAATGTACCTATGGGTAGCGTTTCGAAATAATTGTTCATGCTTTCAAAAGTAAAATGCATTGAATGAAAGGGACCTTATGGGACCCCTGAACAGGTGATTTGTGATGTAGACTCTAGGTCAAATGTTCCGTTTTAGAATACTATTGCTCCAACACGAATATTCGACAACAGTTACAACCTCTTCAAAATCTCTTCGCGAGACGATACTTATACTGCCAGCTTATAAAGCATCTCTTTGTGATACTGTCCTACTTTGTCTACCCTTTCGTCAGTATAACGATAACACACTGAATTGAAATTATTTCGTTATGCAGTCGTCTATATCTTGTGTTTCCACTACTATTACTTACCCCAATAGTTGCCATATGCCCTTGTTTTTGATGCCACTGACCTAATAACTCATATGTTCTTTCAACAATATCAGCTTTTTCATGCTCAATCTGTGTTCGTCTATTCTTGTGAACACCCAGCTTTTTCCCGACTTCATGGAAGAACTCTGGTTCTAAATACATAGCTACAATGTCACGAAGTTGGGCAGTGATTTCCATCTGAAGTAATGGAAAAATGGAATGTTTTGAAATCGATACGTTAATTATGGTAAAAGTTGATATAAGGGATTTTCGAATGATCCATATCATGCAAGGGTACTTCCAAGGGGATATTTTCTATGTACGTTAAAGGCACTCTTTTGCAAAAGGATAACTTTATCGTTTGTTCAAAACGGTTCGAAAATTCTTATTCCCAAAGCCCATTACGTCGATTCTCAGTCTTGATGCATTCTATGTTAAGTGCTTTTGAGATTTGTATTTGAAAGAAAAGCATCATGTTACAAAATAACGTAACAAATACTGCCATATTTGTACAAGGAATCGTTTCAGACAAAACAATTCAGGTTTGATAATAACGCATCAGGATTTCTACTCAAGCAAGCCAAGTTAGAATTTGTTTTATTGTTTACGGGAGATGAAATAAGTGTTTGTTAAAAAGAGGAGAATAACTAGTCTTATAAGTGGTGCAGTACTTTATGCAAGGAAGGATTGCGATATCCTATCTTTTTGTAGGTTTTGTCCCACGGCCTTACAGACAAAATTGCAACACGTGAAATATTCAGCGGAGTGAAAAGAGGTGAACTCATTTTTTGGTTTGTTTGGCACATGTTTACACTGGTTGCAATTTTTATCAATCAATCTACAAAAGTCATGTTCTCGTCTTTGAAAATATGAAAGTATGCTAGTATGGAATAGAGTGATCGTTAATAGGTAAGAAGTAAGACAGGTGAATCAGCAGGCAACTACTCAGTTTTTCAGTAACCGACCTCAATATCCACTGATGGGCCACTGATCATAATCAAGGGCAGGCCTACAGTTGGGGTCATTTAATAACGTGGTTGGAAGGAGTGGATTCATTTGAGGATCAATGAAATTTTTAACAACTACAACTTGCCTATGAAGCAAAACGTAAGTATTTCTTCGCACATTTTTCACTATATGCAATACCCCTTCTTCTACGTTTTACTCATTTTCGGAGGAGTGATGATGGCAAGTGTTAATAAGACATCACATTGCCATGGAAGATAAATAAAGTTTGTAATTAAGAAGAAAGAGAATGACACCTGCTTGTCCCTTCATTCTCGTAAGTTTTAAAGAGGCACTTTTAATTTCTTGGACTAAATGAAGGTTTTGTAATATAAATTGCAAAACATACTTACATGCCAATAAGGTTGTAGTTCTTGCATAAGATGTTTCCGTCTCTGGATGCTTTCCTGAAGAAAGATTAGAGTAAGAAAGACTTAGATAATATACTATTATCTCTTCATGCCCAAATATGCAATTAGACAGGAGGTAGAATAGCTATTTCCCATCAAGCTTAATAATTCATTCAAAAATGTTTTCACTATTTGCAACAGACAATGCCTAACATGAACAGTCATAGTAACTTCCTAACACAAGGTGAGTTGGGTGAAATTTGTCAAAGCTCTGTTTTTTCCCGACGCTTTTGAGGAGGTAAGCATGTTTAGTGTAAATGGAACATACCACGATCTATTATTTTAGTATTAATATGGGCTTATTGTTTGTTCTAGAAGAGTAAAATATCTTACCTGGTACGTCTCAAGAAATTGAGGCTGGGAATCTGCGTTTCGCAACACGAGTGACTGAAATGATTAAACAGTAGAAACAAAACATCTTTAATGCAAACATGAATGGGGTAAAGGAACACAAGTTGTACAGACGTAAACATAACTCACAAACGTAGGCACCCTGATGATAGCACATACATATTTGGAGAAGTTTCTCATTCATCGTTTAATGTGAACTCGTGTAAATATTGCTACGCGTCAAAGGAATTGCATGCAGGTGGAGGTTCTTTCATGTTAAGATTGGGATAGATAACGGCGTAAGAACTGTATGCAATCACCAGTGAATGTATATAAATATTTGTGACGCTTTTCTTGTGAACACGATGTCTCAGGATGGCATGCAATGATGGATACTTTTCATAATAAGGACATATATTAGTCATATTAAGAGAAAGGTTCCTATTGTCCTTGATGGAGGTCAAAAGCCATTTGAGATTACCAGAGGTCAAAAACTGCAAATCTTCTGAACATGACATTTCTTGATAGGAATGACTGGATATTTTTCATACTTCGTAAATAAATTTTCAAATTAAAAAGTAGAACCCTATCGTTTTTGGTAAAGGTCTAATTTATCTAAGGTAATCAAAGGTAAAATTACGAAAAGCTTTTAAACTGCTTATAAACACGTTATCTTAAACAGAATATCATTGAGGGATTTCATTAGGGATTAGCATGTTGATGCCACTTATTGCGTTCAAGTATTCTTTTGCTTTTAGTGAAAGTCAGAGGTCATATAAGGTCACAAGAGGTTGAACGATGAATTCCTTAGTAAACAGATACCCTCATTAACTTTACTCTTTATGAATCTCATAGTTAGTATATGCGTGTTCCACATTATAATTTCATTAGGGCTCACTTTGGGGATTATACCACTTAACATACAGATGCCCTACTATATATGCAAATCGGCATTGTTTTTGGTGGAGCTGAGAGGTTATTTAAGATCACTAGAAGTCAAATTGTGAAAAATTGGTAAATATAAATGTTTCGAGAAGTCAAACTTTGAGGATCTCTCACTTAGCAAGTAAACGATCCACATTGACTTCTAGAAAGATTTTGGTAGAAGTCAAAGGTAACTTGACGACACTAGAGGTCAAATTTAGAAAACCTGATCAAGAGCATCCACTTTGAGGGACCCCATACTTTGTTTGTCTGTGTTACACATTAAGTTAAAGAATTCCACAGTGTTTGGTGGAAATCAAAGTAATTTAATGTTACCAAATATCATATTTTTAACATATTCAGCATAATTTACCGTATGTCATGAACTATAAATGAACATGTCAAGGAATTTTATTCTCTGTATCGCCTGAGACGGCACCGTCCGACACCGCGCGACACCGGGCAGAATGAAAGAACTTGACTTGTACTATTTTCTTTCGTCGAGTAATCGTAGCGGTCATGGTTGTAATATAAGTTTGCTACCTTAAGAGGGGACTCAGATACATGTTAGATATATTTATGGTGTACCAACTCTGAATAAATGGTAGCACAATACCTCCAAACGAGACTTCAAAAAATTCATTTCTTCCTTCAATTTTCTCATTTCTACTGCATTTGCTGTCTCTCTTGCATTTCTTCCAGTCATATCATAACCTTCTCTATATTACAAAAAACTAAACATGTTAGGTCAAACATCTATTAAACGTTTAATGATTAGATACAGTCCCTTAACTTGTACAAAGTGTAATGTATACTGTAAATTTGCATTTAAATTTTTGTTTTTATGTACAAACACCAATACAACTCAATTTTCCTTTGTTTTTTAACTCATAAGTAGGTCTCTGACAGAGGAGATTAACCTATGCCTCTTTTTGGGTAGGTTCTTGACAAAGATGAGGCTCTGTTTTTACAGAAGACATAATGTTGAAGAATAAGTCCAATTGATCAAAACGATACGAAATGTTGAATACTTGATATAAATTACCCACTGTCTGAAGAGGAAGATGCAATTTACGCATCTGAACTAACAAATCCATGATGGAGAATAGTGGTAGCTATCCTGCAGAGGTAACTTGCACGCCCATTCGTGTATTCACAAAGCAATTTTTGCATAACTTTATGACAGTCTGCTCGACAACTCCTACAAAACTCTGAGGAGAACTTCACTAGCACTGATCTACCAAATGTAGACAACACAGTCCATTTTGTGTTCGTTAAGTTACCTGAAGCAAGGTAAGCGTTATCCATTCTGCTACTCTATGCTTTTAGGTCATATTAACATTTTGTCCCAAAATCAACCAACCTTACACTTATATAGAAAGCTGACTAATGATAAAACTCACAAAGTGTGGTAAGTAGTCATCTGAGTGTCTAACCTTTACCTTATTTATATTAAACTATAACGCTAGATTGGTTAAAGGAAAGCAAAGTTGATTCAAAGTAAAGTATACCTTCGGTAGCTCCCTAGCTCCCTGAGCCCCGAGAGACAGACTGGACGGCCAACCATGAAGGTCAGAATTTTGAAGTTCAAAATGGCATATGTGGAAATGATATTTCTGTTCTGTTACAATGTGACTCAGCGTTTAGAAGGTACGTGGCTTACCAAAACCTAATTACATCGGTGAATTTGACTGAAAGTTAACCTGTGTCACTCGAACCAAAAATTAACCCTTAAGTATGATAGAGAGGGATAATAGTCCAGGTACCTTTCAAGGAGTGTTACTTGCTCTCTGGGATCGTGACTAAGTTTACTCTTGGGTACCTGCAAATAAAAAACGTCCGATATAATTAGTGAAACACTATTATTACACAAACAGTTGTTGATAACACCTTTGTGTCAATATGAATATGCTTACAACTTTTAATATTACATTTATATATTATTTAGTTCCTCTCAGAGACACAGAGAGAGTTTGGACATACATTTGAAATTTGACCCAAAGTTCTCTTGTCGTACAGGTATCAAACATGTTGGACGGTACAACTGTAGGAGATCATTCAAAAACATAAAGCCCAACAGACCACTTCATATTTTTGACGGATTTTTTATGTCATACAATATCCAGCAACAACGGGCTAACCTCTTTTTCATGACGTTACTGTTTCACTGCTTCTCTGAATACATCAGTTCTTGCATTGCAAACGATTCTAACGCTAACTCTGCTTCAAGTTTGACTTTTGTTGAGCATATTGCATTTTTAGTACAATTTACGACGGATATTCATTTAATACATTTTAGTCACTTGGAGAAGTGCTATGTAATAATTTAAATTTTAAGTTTTCAACTGATACGTGGTACGCACCTCTTTCTCTTGTGGCTCATTCGTGACCTCTACTTCCTCAGCAGTATTGTCCGTAAACTCAGAGAGGTTGTTTGTACTCTTCGAAAGAGTCTATTGTGAAAAAGATCCAATGCAATAAAAGTCATTCTTGTGTAAATTTAATATTATAAAAGCGATCTTTTGGAAGTTTGTACATGTTTAACCAGGCCATCGGTTTTTTTCTATGTACAAGTCTACCGCTGTCATGGTCAGCACCTTCTTTCCAATAACAATGATAAATAACAGACCACTCCAAATTCTTGACGAAATTTTTGATATCATAACATAACCAGCAAAATGGGCTTGCTCCTATATCATGAGGTCATTATTTCAATGCTTCCCGGATTACAACAGTTCTGTTGCATTGCGGTTGATTTTTACGATACACCTGCTGCAGGTTTGACTTTCGTTAAGCATATTGTACTTTTAGTACAACTAACTACAAACATTCATTTCAATACATTTTATGAACTTGGAGAAGTGCATTATCATGATTTAATTTTTTAGTTTTCAACTGATACGTCAGAAGTGCATTATAATTTAAATTTTTAGTTTTCAACTGATACATGATACACACCTCTTTCTTTGGTGGCTCATTTGTGATTTCTACTTCCTCAGCAGTATTTTCTGTAAACTCCGAAAGGTTGCTTGTACTCTTCGAAAGAATTTATTGTGAGAAAAAAAGATCCAAGGGATTAAAAGTCATTCTTGTGTTCATCTCGAGGTTGCAAGAGAATTATTTTATTTTATAGAAGTGATCTTTTGGAAGTACGTACATGTTTAAACACGCCGGGGTTTTTCTATGTACAAGTCTACCGCTGTTATGGTCAGCACCCGCTCTCCAATAACAATGATAAATAACAGATCACTTCAAAATCTTGGCGAAATTTTTTTGATATCATAAAACAACCAGCAAAATGGGCTCGCCCCTATATCATGAGGTCATTGTTTCACTGCTTCCCGGATTACAACAGTTCTGTTGCAATGCGACCGATTCTTACGATACACCTGCTGCAGGTTTGACTTTCGTTAAGCATATTGTATTTTTAGTACAACTAACTACAAACATTCATTTCAACACATTTTATGAACTTGGAGAAGTGCATTATCATGATTTAATTTTTTAGTTTTCAACTGATACTTCAGTAGTGCATTATTATAATTTAAATTTTTAGTTTTCAACTGATACTCTTCGAAAGAGTTTATTGTGAAAAAAGACCAAGGAATTAAAAGTTATTCTTGTGTTCATGTCGAGGCTGCAAGAGAATTAGTTGATGTTATAGAAGTGATCTTTTGGATGTACGTACATGTTTAAACACTCTAGGGGTTTTTTTGCTATGTACAAGTTATCAAGCTGTCATGGTCAGCACCCGCTTTCAAATAAACAATGATAAATGACAGAACACTTCAAATTCTCGACGAAATTTGTTTGATATCATAAAATAAACAGCAAAATGGGCTCGCTCCTGTATCATGAGGTCATTATATCACTGTTTCCCTGATTACAACAGTTCTGTTGCATTGCTCAAGTCTACCGCTGTCATGGTCAGCACTCGCCCTTCAGTGTCAAACCACATGTATAATTTGTGTCCTGCATGGTACTCCACTTTCAGCCTATTTCTTTCTGCCTTCATTTTGGCAGTTGATTTTATCTCCTTGTTGATTGCAAGATGATACTCTTGCCACTATCTATTATGTAGACGACTGCTAGGATGGATCATTCCCTTTTGTTGCGATAGTAATGCAATATTGTGCATTAACAGCGCCCAAAGTAGAAAGTTGCTCATTGAACATTCAGAAAATATGTTCAGAATGCTCATTAAACATTTCTACGAAAAATCTAATAAACAAGGTATCTTTTTTACTTATCAACTTTCTGCAAACGTGTTACGATTTTCGTTATGACCGCATACTCATTTGTTACATGTCCCGAAATGAAAGGATTGCTAGAACAAATAAGTTACTAACCTTGCTTTGTTCTACGAATTCAGGATGAACACCCATATTTAGAACTGACTGTATGGATAAAAACGGGCAAAAAATTCTTTAAACCAGCCAAATCAATAATTTAATTGATATGATGTTCTGTGTGAACACAAAGATGACTAAAATAAAAGCTCAGAAAAATAATTCTTACGTAGAATTCTGTGAGGAGTCAAACGTGAATGTAATTTGTCTCTTGTAGATTAATTACTCTTTGCAATTTCAATGTATTTAATGGATAATCAAATTAGAAAAAAAGACCGTGTTTTGGAGTTTTTAGCATTTTCTGAGAGATGAATGTTTGGAAGGTTACAGCAGAACATAAGGACCAACTATATGAACTTAAAACTAGTGGCTCATCTTTACTAAGTTCGTGACCTTCGATCGAAGACTTCCCAAGTAAGAGACACCCACGTGTTCCCAGCGAGAGAAGTTCTGAGGTTACTCTCAGTGGCGAAGCAAGAGTTTTCCATGTTGGGTTGCTGGAGGGGAACTAAATTTCCAAATATGAGGGGTTGGTGTATGTTCTACTGTTATTTTTTACAACATATCACCAATTACCAGTGGGGGCTGCTGGGGCTCTGGCATTTCGTGGAAGGGCAGGAGTCCCCCCACCGTAGCTACGCCACTGGTTATACTTACAATTTCTGGTCTAAAATGCTCTCAGTGTCCACTCATTTTTTCAACAGTATTTGGCGATGAAAATATGATTGCAAGTGTAACTCACAAACAAAGACGAATCGTGCGGTTGTACTCAGTGGATTAAATGCACTTACGCAAAGCTAAGTAGTTACGCCGTCGTGAAATTAAAATACTGCGATGAGCTGAAATGTAGGAAGACATTCAATTCTGCCATAGCAGTAATGCACCCTTACCTGCAAGAGAGACTTGAGAGCCATTATTTCTTCCTTTATCGTCTGCATTTCAAGAATATACTGCGACTCGTAGTCAGTGCTGGATGATGAAAAATCATTTTTACTATAATACAAGAATGAAAAAAGATGTCAGCTCTAAATGTAAACCCCGGTGTGCATAATATATCCCGAAACGTAAGGATAAACCATAGTACCATAGATTCCCTGTCTATGAAATGAAAGTGAAACACAAACCACCTATGGGAGTGTTTGATTGGGAGGGTTTAAAGAAGCTAAAGAGATATTCTTTTTTCATGTGCCCATTCAGTCTGTTGGCTGTTACGCATATGTTTTGATTTTGGGTGGCAAAGGTTTTTTTTGTAAAAAAAGCTAAGTTACCTCTTTTCAGGTACACCATCTACAGAGTTACCCCGCGTGTCTGTTGATAGGATCTAAAAATGAAACAGGTCGTTTTATTTTTATGAAAATCCATATCAGTCTCTATTAAATTAGTTGATTTGTGGCCAAATAGTGAATACTGCTGTGACAATATGTAAAGTTGTAGTACCGTCCTTGACCTAAAACTGAAGCTACGAATAAGACGTTCCCTTAAATTAGTCATAGCTTTTGTTGGGCATTCTGTGATGTGGTCTATTCTGTTGTGTAACATCATGACAGAGTCTTGAAACACGTAGGGAAAGATTTCCAATTCATTTCCTTATTTGTCAATATTGCTGTCAATTTTGACTCCATATGGTCTTTGTGGGCAATGATTTTACAAGAACAGTTTTGAAAAGCATGCTCTTAGTACAGTCTTTATCAAGTATATTTGTAGACTCAACAAATGATTAATGTAAAGCTTAGTTCATATATTTAATCAGGCTTTGCAATACACCTAAGTGCATTGAGTCTTACTTTTACAGATTGCGTATACCAAATACGACCAAACTGGGATGAGGTTTCTGAGAGAATTCTGGGGTAGACTCTCAGATTGCGGCAAATGGAGGGCTAAACGTATAGAATGCCAAAAGGGCAGATGTTGATCATTACTAACATTAACGTTATGATGATAATGACGACAGTTTTGCGATGATAGGTGATCGACATTATAAATTTAATGCTCTTATTATCGCGACCGTGGTCATTATCATTTAAGTAGCGTTCGTCAAAATCAACTTCGAAATAGTCGCCAGTTGTCTGCCGGCGTTCATCATGAAATATTTCGCCTTTATGATCACAATAGTTCTACAATCTTGGACAAAACTGTTGGGACACTTTGTCATAATATTCTTGAACTTCAGTTCCCAGGTTTGCATGAAACCCCCTGCTCCCCCTTCCAATGTTGTACAGAAAGAGTGACTATATGCTATGAACAGGATGACTGTGGTCAACATTGTGAAGGGGAGCGGGGTGTCCCAACGAG
>WURT03005188.1:0-16777 GCA_009936505.3 Holothuria glaberrima
TTACCCTTTATCGGAAATTTTATAATGTTAAGCTATGTTTCAGATATTTGAAAATTTCCGAATTTTTTTCAATTTCCGAGCCCGGGGGGCCACCGCCACCTCTGCCCCTGTAGCTACGCCACTGGCCATACACAGTCATCCTATTGGTGGCTGTGTACGTACGCACACACATTATACCGGACAGTTTGTAGCAGGCCTCCACTTGACGGCCAGAGCTGTTGACAGTGAATAAACAGCTGACTTGTGACGTCACGTGAAGAACCTCTATTGAAAGTGACACTTCCGTCAGTTCTCCGCTGGATTACCTGATAAAGGCAAGTGATAATCCTTATCGTCTTCACTCTTTATAAAGCCTATAGCACATTGAAGACGGGTTCATATCTGAACATTGCCAAAAACAGCAGAAAGGTTTGAAACTGACAAAGAGGTATTGCGATCATTTATCTTCTTACAAATATAAGTAAAGTGCACGTGATAGTCAATCTACTATAAGTGTTGTTTCAAATCTACAACAGAAATTTAAAGAGACGTACCGTCCAGCCACCAGACGAAAACTGGCCATCACAATAAACTTCAAAAGGTTGTACATATCCAGCCGGCTAATAGTGTGAACACCGCTCAAATTATTCGAAGAACACTGCTCAAGAATGTTGTTACAATCTCGAGGATATTCCGGTTGTTGATAAAAGAAGTAAGAAGAACCTTACAGTAATAGAGTAGACAGATAGAGAAGAAGATTAAGTATGGTTTTACCCAAGGCTTGCACGTTTGTACTTTTTGTAGTTGTACATTGCAAGACAATATAATGGTTTCCTGTTTAGAGAAAAAATAGTTTCATACTTCAAATCGAAAAACCCTCTATTTTACGACAATCAGAAAAGGCTGCCACGATGAAAGAAAGACTGTTTTGAAGTGATGTATAAGCACATATCATGTGACACATGTTTCCATTAGTTCTAACTGTTTGTCATAGTTCGTAAATCACGAACATTTGTCACCAGATTTTGCTACCTGAAATAATCGCTTGAAAACTCTGACGCTGCAGCGAGCACCCATCTTAATGCACAATCTAAGTGTAATCCACCTGTTACGAAGATATGGTAAAAAAGACACAAGCAGGGTGAAACACAATAAATTTCTTGAGTGTGGCTGCCTAATGTATACCGGTCGGATTTGCTTAATGTTAGAAAATAATGAAAAAAAAAATCAGGAGGTTTCTATAATTGTGCATCAACTTACTTAAGTTCGAAGACTAGCTTATAGTAAAATAATATAACCACGTACTAGCTGAAAAGCTAAGTACAGCCTAACGCAAAGTTAAAGGGAACTTTGAAATAGCTTTCAGTCAAAGTCTTAGTCAAAAATATTTGATCCCATGTATTTAGAAAAGGTACGAATATCTTAATGAAATACACAAAACCTCTTCATACAACGCACGAGAAATTTCAGTTACGATTGTCTCAAGTTTATTTAATCTTTACAGATAGGATATGTTGAATCATCTCCTTAGCCTTTTTGGATATTGACATTAGAACTTAAAAACATGCAATTGTCACTCAAAAAAGTTAACAATAACATGCAGCTCTGAAAAAGTATGGGATAAATACAAAAGGATCTCTAGTTTATTGAACACGAAAACTAATCCACGATAATAGTATTTTGTCGCCAAATACCATTTCGTAATTTATCATGTCTCATTTAAAAGGACTGTTAGCAAATAACATTCTTTTACGCTTTAATCCTTTATTGAATTGATAATCAGAATGGTCAGCTTTTTTCTGAATTCCACAGAATAAACAATGGGTTTTAAAAAGCAAAGTCCGTCGTGCTCTTTATCTAATATGTCAGTATCAGAGTTCCTTCTGGGAGTCGTATTGGGTATGATCAATTGAAGACTGTGGCTATTCTCCCTGTGAAATATAGAGTAGTTCAGTTGAAATTTGATCATATGTTCAATATTATTACCAATACTACCCCTTACTACCTGAAAACTTGTGTTATTTTGACTAACAACTTTCACTCTTTTAATATTTGGTCAGGCATCATGTCTTGTGTTGTTCCAAAAGTAAAGGGTTTTGGTAAAGTAGTTTTGTAGTGCCATATATAAACGGAATGCCCTGACACTTAATGTTCAGCAGTGCAGAACTCTTGCCTCATTTAAAGTGAATGTTAAGAACTATTTATGGTCTAAACTGGCTGGTGAAGGATGGGGTGGTGTTAACTGTTTTGTGTGCTTTCATTTTGTTTTGTATATTCAGTAGCTCCTGCTTGTTACGGGGCACGATAGGCTTGCCAAAAGTACCAGCTTAAATCCTTGGACGAATGAAACCTCCAGGAAATTCTAGCTACGATTTCTTCGAGTCCTATCTAGAACTTACCACATGTTTCCACTTCGAGAAGATTCGACTTCCTTCTGGAAGGAACTGTCTGACTCGGGACACTAAATTTGGCAGTAATCGTGTCTGGAAACTTCACTTCCTAGAAATACATGTATTGTGTATTGGAATACTCTAGAATTCGTTAATTCAAGAGGTTTTTCGAATAAGGGCTGGCAAATATAAAAGGAAATTCTCGCAATAGTCGTGGAAAGAGACACAACATTACACCTTTAGAACCAGACGTTATCGTTATCATTGCTGATTGAACGAGATTGAACCGTATGCTGTATATATACTATTCCATTGTTAATATTCTTCAAGTTCAACTAAACGTGTGCTGCTTGCAGTCATTACATCATCAGAGCACACAGACGCCAGCCATACTTTGTACGCCATTCCACTGCACCGTGAGAGTTGCCGATTAAAGAGTAACTATATTCGTCAACGCAAGCATTTCTACTTCGCCCTATCCGCCTAGGCTATCGCAGAAACCAAGCCTACTACAGCAGCCTACTACCATCATAGACGTTGCATCGCCGGCCAAGACTAGCGATAAGTATATTAAGTAAATAATTGTAAGCAGGCCTAAGCTAAGATTTAATATTTGTACGAATTAAGGAAAGAGGGTTTTAATCGTAAATTATAATCAAGTTGTTGAATTTTAATCTCATTCTTCTGTGATCTTTGAATCTTTCGCTGTTATTGCTTTGAATGCCACATCGAGCCGTAACAATGTATTATCCTTGGTGACGTTGATCTCTTATATTATGTTTGTACCACATACTTGTATAGATTTGTACCGAATAGATTTAATCAATCAATCGATCAAAGACAGGAACTATGAATAACGGTGAAAAAATTAGTCGGCATGTTAAGTGGTCCTTCTGAAGTTTTGTCAGTCTAATACTTCATTGACTTCGTCGGCTGGGCAATAGCTCTCCATGTCGAATGCTACGAGTATCAAGAGAGCCAACTTGTCCAGAAAAAAGAACCCCTGCCAATTTCTAGCGGGAACTGATTTCACATACATTTTTATCCTAGACAACGCAAACCACTCTGCCTCCCGAGATACCTTAACAGTGTCAAAAGGATTTACATATGAATTTTACAGCTTTTCATAATACTTGCCTATACTTTGCCGATTTTTATCAATTTCCGTTAAAACTCAAAATGTTTTTTTTTCTTATCTTTTAAGTAACATTTTTAGATAAAAAATACATTCAATTTTTACCTCTAAAAACATGTAACATGATAAGCCTATGAAACCTTTTGTACTTAACTTCAGGAAGAATATAAAAATGCTTGGATATATTTTTTTTCAAACAAAACATAATTTTGAGATTCTAATAGGAATAGAATTTCTTTTCAAAGCGAGCCTCCTTATCGAAATAAAGCAGTTTTATGAGTCTTTCAAGCAATACGGGATTGTCGTTTCCTGTGTAACAAAAATAGTCTATGAATGATTGCTTTTGTAGTTTTAATTTAGTACCAGTAACATAACTCAAAAATAAATATCATACAATAATTCTACATGTCTTGTTTAGTCGCACTCACTGACAGATTATCCGATATTTAGGCAAGCAAATCAAATCGCTGGCAATAGTTATTTCAGTAAAGATTTCTTAAGTGTATTTGATGCGACAACTACACCAGGCAGTATAAAAAGATACGGTGTTGTCGTAGAATCGATAGTGATTTGATGTAGCTTTTGTTAATTTGTAAATTTTTTTCAGATGCCAAATACCATTTCAATACCGTATGTTGATTTCATGTTAGGGTTGGCAAAATATTCAGTATGATATGTAGCGTATTTGATGATAATCAATAATTTACTCCCAAAATGTTTTTATACATTACCTATGAAGCTCAATGTATCATACTAGCAGGGAGCAACTGACTTGTGAAGGAAGAATTTTCTTATCCCAGACAGTTTCGATTCTCCTTACCAGCTTTCTTCAAGCCTTTCACACTATCTTGTGTTTCTACTTGTGCAAACAGCAACCTAGTTACTTGCTTAGAGGGACTTAAGGAATTGATTTATAAACTCCAACCTTTTTTTCACAACTGTTGCGTTTTACTGACATTGTGATGTCATATGGTCCAAGTAAACATTTAACACACAACAAAAATGGCAGATAGGTTGTGTTAAAACCATTTATTACAAATCATTGACCAGACACTTTTTGCCATTAGGTATTAATCATATGTAACCCCTGTTCAGATACAACAAACGAGTGATTTCATTCTTTGACATGCTTTCAAATCATCTTACGAATAACTGTTGTGATCCAGGCTTCAGTTGTGAATTTTGTATTTACCAAAGAGGCTGGTTTATCAAGGACTTGGAGGAGCATTGCGAACAAAAAGCTCCTAAGTCCATAGACATCACAAGTTCTTCATAATTTTGGTAATCATGGGAAGTGATAGATGTGGTAATAAGGCTAACTAGAAGCATTTTCATGCAATACTTTTCCATCAAACTCGTCAAAAATATTTATAATCAACTCAATGAGACCCTCTAAAGCCACAGCCCGTAGAGCACACAGGACCTTATTTCAACATTATCCTTGCATTCCGTATAAAACGAGCTACTCTGCATTTTGGAATATGTTGTTAATCAAAGAGCAGTCACCAATTGAGAAGTTTGGCTTCTCCTAATCAAAAATGAATTTGGGGAAATGAGTATCTGCCTTTAAACAGTAACAGGAAAGACAATTTCGAATATTTTAACGATAGCCTAGAGCTAATTTCTATGAGAAGGGCATTGACTTATAAAGAAATAAAAACTTTTTAACGGCAAGAAATTATTACAAGCAAGACATGTTTTGGCAAAATTTCCTTCTCATTCAAAATTGTGAAGATCTATAAGTGACCAATTGCCTTTGATAAGTAAGCGTTTATTTCTAGTTATGCCAACAATTAGGCATACCCTTAAGAACTTGCTTTAAAGCAGTTTCAGATCAAGATCGAGCCCTCCTTTCAGAAATGTTATTACAATCAATGTTGTTTGTTTCAAAATTCTTGACGTTTTAAGTGGACCTTTGTAGTCTTGTGCAAAGTACTCTCTAATCGTAAATCTACTACTACGTCCTTAGAGTTACTAACTGTTGGTTTGTCGGCAAAACTACAGTTACATGATAGTCAGGGAAGGTTGCGTAATTTGATTTTACTGTTTTATTATACATATACATAATCATATTGTACATGGTCAATAAGCTTGCTGTGTTGAACTTTCAATGCTACAAAGTTCTCTAGAGATCAAAAAAAAAATATGCCAAGGGCTTGTGTCTCCATCAGAAATTAAAAAAATTAGGTAATGATACGTTCTCACAATCAAAAGCGTTTATTTAACACTGCGAATAAAGGGAAGTCAGTATATGTTCAGATGAGATATTAAAAGATACCTTAAACAGGATCTTGCATAATTCTGTTCATTCATTCATTAACGGGAAAGCATACATTTTCTCATTATGAGCACCAAAAGGCAACGCAAGGAAAACGGAGTGTTTATCGTATATTGGGTAACTTTGGAAGTACTTTCGTCTGTTTGATTTCTCTAAGATTGTCTGTTTAAGTCTGATGAGTAATTCCATATCCTTTAGAGGGGGTCCGTAGATGAAAAGGTCAATACATACCAAAATCAAAATTGTTCTATTATGTTAAATTATATGCATCTTCATTGGGTTGTAAAGTAAAAGATTATATAACAAAGCTAAGATTGTACATTTTCCACGAACGTTTGCACTTTCACTCCTTGAAATACCTATACCTGCAACTTCACATGATTTGTTTTTGTTTATTTATAATGTCGAATATTCACTGTGACGGTTCGGCCACAGGGGGCTAGAATGGGGTCTGTGGTAGCTCTGTAGCAAGTGCTTCCCTAATTCAGGCCTTCTTAACGAATTGTCTTGAGTCACAGTTCAAACCGTTCTCCACTCCCAAATATTTCTGCAAAAATGAGTCGCCTTTCTTTCATATTCTCTTGTAAGTACAGCAAACATCACAATACAAAAGCTTAATTAGTAAGACTTGTATCCAGGACTTTCGAAAGTAGAGGTTAGGGCTCACTTTGTTTCAGGAAGGCTGAAAGTTAACCCTGCAAGGGAGAAACACCCTGTCAGACCTAGCTCCACAGCAAAATTCTTAGGACTTACACTCAACACCTCTCTAAATTGGATCCCCCACTTCACGGACATCACCTCCAGAATCAAGTTTAGAATCTCCCTGCTCAGACGCTTTGTAGCCCGGGAAAGAGGTTCCAACCCCCTCACCAATGTCCGTATTTACCGGCAATTCATTAGGCCACTCCTTGAGTACGGCTGCCCAGCTACCATAACCCTCACTAAAACCACCCTAAGGAAGCTCCAATCCCTTCAAAATTCAGCCCTCACCACCTCCCTCGCTCCACGTCCAGTACCTACACCCACGCCCTCACTAACTCCCCCATCCTTGAGACCCGCCTCCAAAGCTTAGCCCAGAGCTATATCCATCCTGATAGAATTCGCAACAAACCTAAGATTCGTAAACGCCTCCGGGCCCTTCGAAAGCACCCCCTCCCCCTCCCACCCACCCCTCCCCTCACGATCGTCTTTAACTTCAACTAACCAGGCCTCGCTTGGCGCACCCACCCCCACCCCCACCCCCAATTTTTTTCACCAAAAATACCATGTACCACCCTTTTGACATTCAACACTCTGTACACCACAACCTGAGCCGCGAAAAGCTCTTGAGCCTAGGTTTGGGTTGTCTTCAAATATACTCACCTACAATGACAACAGCCTGGTCCGCGAAAAGCTTTTGAGCCTAGAAGCAGGCTGCCTACACACCACATCACAAACCTTTACAACAACAACAACCACACGCAGCCTACTTGACAGGTTTTTTTTTCCTCGACGGCCCATTCCGTCGCCTCTGCAGTCCATAACCCAACCTCCCGACCCGATTCCGGCTCTTTTTACGCTATTTTTATGGGTTTATTTTTTCTAAAAAGAACTTCTTCCTTTACCGATTCTGGAAATGCAGTCTTCGCTGCCACTCAATTCTCTTACCGGCCTCTGCCCCCATCTGCCAGGTGTGACCATTAGCTCTCACCCCTCCAGCCCTTTCCTTCCCGACGGCTTCCTTCCCACATACCCACCCACACATGTTCTTTACTCTCTCCTCACCCGCAACTCTCTCTTCTGCTCTCACTCACACTTCTCTCCCTACTCACACATTTTAGCACCCCCACACACACCTACACATCCACCAACCAATGCTCACTAGAAGGTAAACTGAAAACCCCGTCTCACTGGCTAGCCAGCCTCCCGCGGGACTAAATCATCCCTAAGGCTAACAAAATTCCAAATTAATTTCATCCGTTCTATCCCTCAGGCTTCACCAGGCCCTTACGGTTCTTAGGAACCAGGCGGGGCCACGGATATAATATGCATTTGCTCAATACAATGACGCTATTTACGTTATTGACATTGGCTATTTACCTAGAAAAGCAGGCTGAACTGAAGGATTCATTAATTTAAGGCAGGTTCCCTACCTTTTTCTACTGGGGTACCGTTTTACATTTTCGTAATGCCACCGCGTACCGCTGTGGCCATGGCCGGATCTACGATTCTGGAAAAGGGATGCCGTGTGCTCCAACGATCGCCGTCCGGGGTGGGGGGTTCTAGGGGAGGGGTTCTGGGGAGGAATGCCCCTAACCTTTGCGAAATTTTAGAACAATAGAGTACCCTCAGATGCTATCTGGTGCAATTCAATTTAATTTAATTTAATTTGAAGTCAAATTTTTCGTACAAGATTTTTCGACAGTGCACAGAGGTAAGCAGAGGTCACGTAGTATAGTACTAAATACTAATAGGCAAACTGAAAAATAAGACCACTGTAGCGGTGAAGCCACTCAATGGGATTTATCCCAAGATCTTGGGATTTGATTTGATGAATAAGCGCACAATGGCTGATAACAAATTTCTGTCAGTGTACAGCTGCTTGAGGGATGCATGAGGGAGAATAAAAAGAATAAAAAAATGAAGCACGCTGTGTACCATGCCGAGTACCACAGAGAAATACAAATGTACTGAAAGTCCAGATGTACCTGTGGTACGCGCACCACAGGTTGGGAACCCCTGATCATTAAGGTTTGAAGGCTGTTGATAGACTTCACCAAGTGGACAGGTCGGATGTGTGTACAAACAACTGTTTCCTAATTTTGTCGTTTTATTGCCGTTTGTTTGATATGTCACGAGTTTGTTTTTATTTGAGCTGCCGTTTTGTATGTTCTAGTGAAGCCTATGCTGTTATAGGCTGTTGTTTTCCAATAAAAGCAGCAGCCCGTTTTTGTTTACAGGATTAACGTTGCTTCTTCCTATACCACACTCATACATTCGTCGGAAGCGCTACGGCAGGTACGGCATCTGCCGTACAACTTTTCAGAGAATATTGAAAGAAATAATAATACTTAAAAAATGGAAAAGTGAAGATTAAAAAACAAAACAATTATTCTCCCACACTCCGATACTAGCCTATAGTGTTACTGTGATGGCGCCATGTAGTGAGTTACTTCAAAATTTGATAAATGTAGCACCAGGATGCATCTAAGGACACGTAATAATTCACAAATTGCTCAAAGGGGAGGGGTATATACAACATATACGAGGGTGTACCATTCAGGGATAGATATGAGAACTCACAGTTTGTGTTGTAACATAGCTATGACGGATCCAGAGGGGTGCCGTTAGTGTACGTGCACCCTCATATTTTGTTTTTAAATTTGAAATTGATAAATTGTGCCTGTAATATTTTATCGCAGATACCTGTCTGTTGCTCTCCTCGTCACGGTTTCGATTTAGAAACTCGACACCATATTGAGCGCACCATTTTTTGTCTAAGTCATTCAGATGGAGGACACTCTTTCACAATGGGTGAATATAGTAGATGCACCCCCGCCTCCCCAACAAAAATCCTGAATCCGCCATTCTATGAAACTGCCCGTAGCATTTCTTGCCCGAATCGAATCGATTAACCGGGGGAATCAAAATTAGTACACTCGACAGAAACTCGATGTCTGTGATTCTTTCTTCGCACCTATCTGCAAGGGCCTTCGGCAATAAGCAAATGAAGCACGCACAATGACAACCGATATGCCTGGAAGGCTAGTCGTATGATGTTACTACCAGGGCCGCAGCGAGCGGGGGAGTGTCATCCCCCCCCCCCAATATTTGGCCGCCGTCGGCAAATTTCCGGTCTGCCACAAAAAGGGGAGAGGGGAAGGAAAAGAAGAGGAAAAGAGGAGAGAAGCGGAAAAGAAGAGAGGAGACGGGAAAGGAAAGGGGAAGGAAGGGAGGGAAAGGGAAGACGGAGAATGGAAAAAAAGGAAAAAAATGAGAGAGAATAATGGAGAATGGAAAAAAAAGAAAAAAAAATGAGAGAGAAGGAGAGAGAGAGAGAGCCAGTCTGTTATCGGCTATTTCGATTTTCAGCTATTCATCCAATTGTCCCGTTGAAGGCCCTCCCCAAATTAATTCAGTATAGGCGCGCAATGTCGGGTCGTATGACATTCTTGAAAAAACACTTTCTGGACATTATTCCGCACTTTTATCATCACCATGGGATCAGCACCACCCGATTACCCATGGAGAGGGTATCCTTAGACCTTAGCCTGTTTTCTAAACCCTAACCTTGACTTAAAACATATGCCTAGGAAGCGGGGGTTTTGGGGGGGACCTATACTTCAGCCCCCTAGATCCAAGGACGAAAACCCCTTTTTGTTTCTTTTGTAAGAAATGCCAAGAAATTTGCAGTAATTGACCTTAAAATTTAACCAAAATGATGCACCAAATTGCATCAAAGGACCCTCAAATTCCAAACATTTTCTAAACGGGAACCCTCTCCCCCTAGACCCCTACCCCAGAACGGCGATCCGAAACAAGGTTCAGCCCCCCAGTCGCGAACAGCTTCCTACGCCTATCCTTCGAACGCATTTAACAGATTCCCCGAGGATCCGGTATACTCACAAATATCCTGATGGGGAAATGAGGAAATGATGCGTGCCGCGAGTCTTCCCTTTACTGCAAACTCAGGGGTTCAACTTCTGACCACCTAAATATAACAGATACAGAACGAATCCTGGCGTTCATAGCATATTTTGAACGCTAGTGTTAAGATTTTGAACACTATTTCTCCATTTCTCCATTTCTCCATTTCGCCGGACGCCTATTTGAAAACTTACCGTATGTGAAAGCCTGACGCATCTTGTGTTCAAATGCTGAACGCATAGTGTTCAAATTCTGAACGTCAGATTCAGCTCCTAAAGTATAGTGGTATGAAGAAAGGAATAGCCTAACATATAACATTTTAGGAATTTTGCATTGGATATTGTATAGTTAGTTAGTTAGATGAGGTTAAAGGCCCAGTTTCCAACCAATATTGTATAATGAACCAATATTAACCTATTCTAATAATATTCTGTATTTTTTTTAAACCCCCATAAAATAAATATGAACTTTTTTTTTCATGTTTTAATTGTAATTCTTTTACTTTTCGTGTAAATTGAAAGCAGAAGATAAAAGTTTCGTATTAAAGTGTGCCACATTGTTTTCGCACATGGACAATTTTCCAGCGAAGCGTAGGTTGTGAACAGCCTTTGTATAGTTCAGTATATCGTAGCAAATGTTGCATACTCCTTACGTTTCGGCGAACCCACGCGCATTCATTTGCAGTCTGGTGGTAAGACAGTACATTGTACATTAAATCGTTCCACTCTAGCCAAGCCAGCTTGGGCTTCCGGCAAAATCTTAAAAGTGAAATTTTCGCTTCTGGTGGCTGAAATTAATTGTATAGTGTTATGGTAACTCACTTTGCTTGGAAACTGAGCAAGGTGCAATGGATTTTTTAGGCCAGAAAGTTCAATCGAGAGGCGAATTAGGCCTATTGGAAAACGACCATGTGAAGGACATATAACATATTCCATAGGTCCGTTGTCATCTTGCTCTCGCTCACATGTTTTTTTTTTTTTTCCTTTCCTAAAAACCTCATTCATTCTCCCAGGAAATGGTTCAAATTGTTGTACATTGGGTTTTAATAGCGACGTCTTACTCTATGATTGTGCACTAGTACATAAACCGGTTCTGTCAACTGAAACGAAAGTCATGAACGTAGCTCATATCTTTATTACTAATACTTCCGTTACACCAAATATGGTTTTTCAGATAAACCCAACTGATGAGCCCGCAGTTCGCTCAGCTTGTGATCTAGTACAATGTTATTGTCTAAGCGTAGGCTTGCCCCGAAAGTATTTTTTTTTTACTTGAAACTGCATAAATTCGTTTTACTTTTGGAAGAAATATGATACCCTTGGAAGAAATATGATAGAAGTATTTTCCTATCACTTAAAATTGAATCACTTTCCAGGGGTTCATTAAGTCTGTTTGACCTTGACAAACATTTTTTATCTGCTTACTAATAACGGTCTGTCCATTTACCTCGAAGACTCATTGGTGATATTGATAACCACTGGAGGTAAAGGAAGTAATTCCGGTAGTGATTGTTTGAACTGTAATTGACACCAAGAACACACTACAATAGCCTAAAGCATAGACTATTGTGCAAAACTGACAAAGGCAATACCCGACGTTACTCTACCAATCCGATATGGTGTAGCATTCAACAAACACGTAGATCGTGAATCAGTTTAAAGCTGCAACGCGCATTTGTGATAGGACTAAGTAGATGATTCCATCAATATTATTCAGTTGCAAAATGGTTCTTTTACTGGTGATACTTGTTACACTGTCAACCACTCAAAGCATTTCAGCAAACGGTAAGTCTCTACTATCCAATTGTAATTCAATCTTTACCATTAGTGAGTAGGCCTATAGCCGTAAAAGGGGTGCTTCAGCTTTCATTTGGCGACGTATTTTTGTCAGGGCGAGGTTTGCCAAAATACATAAGAGTAGACCGAAAGTCTGGAATTACAAGAATATTTAATTTGTTAATTGGAAAGTAAATTTCATTCATCCGAATCTCCATTTTCATGGCTTACTACGTTGCTGAGGTGAGATGTTAATGTTGAAATAAGCTCACTGAATTTGAAATAGTCAATTGCGCAATAATTTGCGATATCCTTTTTGTACAACGCACATACCTGTTTCTGTTCCTTTGTACGGCCTTGAAACATTCACTGTCCTCCTGCAGTGTAAGTTGTATGAAGAGACTTATATTGCCAAGTTACCCTATAAGGCAGTGATCACATTTTGGTACAACGTGAAGTGGATTTTGAAAATTCAGAAAAAAACAATTACAGACGGTTTTTAAGTACAGGAATGACATCACAAATTATCACGCATTCTACCATTTTAAATTGAAAGAACAAGTTTGAATATTTTATATCTCATTAATGTCCTGTAAAGATGCGAGTTGAACTATTTGACTGCATTTTTCTAGCCTTGTAACATACATTTTTGACATTCTAGACTTTTAAGTACGCTTTAAGCTGATACCTTTATTGAGTTTTGTACAGAGTGAAAATTGTTCTGAGTGGGCCAAAATTAGACCCGACCCTTTCATAGTGGCTTGGGTATTAGAAAATGACTGAAGTTCATAGCCATTAGGCAACAATTTTCCAAAATAATCCATTCGTGAAAGGTTCGAACATCCACCCGATGACCCTTAAATGCGATTCTAGAATACAACCGACCGCGCAACCTACATAATTTCCCGTGTTTTCATAATTAAGTAGAAAGGAATTTTTCTTATTTTTTTTAAAGAAGATATGGGACCAAACAATTCCCTCCTACTTCCACCATTACAGCATCCTGATAATGTTTATATTACTAGTATTTTAAAGTTGTATAACAAACCAGTGATTGTTGTTTTGGAAACTGACGTGGTTCTCTCCTCATGCAATTGAATATATGATCGGTATCATGACTGTTTGCACAACTTTCGTCATCATGCATGAGTCATCTATGCTGACGGGAGATTGACAGTCGTAGCCAACGGTATTTCCCTTGAATTTTTTTTTTTTTTTTTAACGAGGATTCTACTGGTGGCGATTAATGACTTAACTTTGAATTTAAATGACCACTTAATATAAATCATGGGCATAAGAAGCGCGGAAGGGGGCTGGAGGGCTACATCCCCGTCAAAAAATCACACTTACGTCCACTTTCCAGTAATTCAAGGTCGAAAACCCATTATTTGTTCCCTCTGTAAGGAGGAATGTCACAAATTTGAAGTAATTTCCTTAAAATTTGCACAAAATGTCGCACCAAATTACAAGGACATTCAAGAAATAAACAATTTCCCTAGGTGGAGGAGAACACCCCTTCCCCTTCCCTTAGACTTCTCCCTCAGAGCAACGGTCCAAAACAAGTTTCAACGTTACGAAACACATATAAGAACAGCTTCCTTCGTCTATGGATAAATTTGGAAATGATTCGTTTTTAATTGTCCCTTGAAATGAGATAACATTTTGTGAACCTCGGTTTAGGCCTACAATTAATACAATGATAAAAGGATTCCTTCATGTGTCAGTCAGTGCACATTTTCCTCAATATCTGGGTGACATGTATAAAATGGTTCAAACGGCTGCCCGCAATATTATTGCAAGGTCTACTTGCATTTTTTCAGTGGGGAAAACAGGGGGCACCATCAGCTCTCCCCAATTTGGTACCTACAAAATAAAATATAAGAAGTAAATGGAAAGGAAAAATAAAGAAATCGATGTTTCTAGTACATAAACATTCTTAACGGAATGGAAAAAATGCAACATTTGCCATCTGATCCCCCTTTTGAGAATCGAAAGTATATACGTATCGGTCATGAAACATGAAAGTCAATGGAGAACATACTTAAAGTACGTCACATAATGCCGCCAGAAATCCAGGTAAAGGCTTGCGCGTATCTTAAGATTAACTGGGCTTGCGTATGTTTTATAAAATTTACTGTACATTATGTACAGATCATGCAGAGCGGTGAAACACTTGAACCACTCGTCTTGACATTCATCCAGGTAGCCAGGCTGGGACACCGACACGGAGGCATTATTGTGCCTAATTTAGAAAATCGATCACACAACAAAATTTTCTTACCATCGAATAGTGGCTGCGGCACAGAGTGGAGAGAATGCCCCAAGCTATTGACGAAAGGAATTTAGAAAGATTCCAAAAGTTACTAAGTAGGGGAAGAACGATGGATGTGATTTAACTGTTTTTATTCACAACTCTTTCGTTAACCGCACAAAATGGCGCTCTTCTACCTGCTCTTTCATATTTCTTTACCAGCGTTTCAAATATACTCCCTCAATTCAACGGTTAGTTTCTTTTAATTATTGCTTTTTTTTCCGTGAAGATATGACTATGGAGGGACACAGATTGCAAAAATGTGACGATGTATACTCTCTTCTCTGCCTTTAAGAACATCGTTAATTTAAATGACCATGTTGACCAGGCAAGGGTGTCGATTTAGGGGGGGACGGAGGGACATGTCCCTCAACTTTTTTGAGAGGAGGGGACGCTAACACATTTGCCCCCACACTTTTTGTGACCTGAAACTAAAAAGTGAGGACACCAATAAACTACACGTAGACGAGTAGTGGTAAAGACATAGATATACTCTGAAAGTATTCAATATAGCTCTTTATCAGGTCCGTAGGCAGTAAGTTCTGTAACAATTCTTTCTATAACTTCACAAAATTTTCGTGCTCGCTCAGTTATCTTCAGTTCTCTCTAGCTGTTACGCCCGCCATTTCAAACATATTGGATTTATTCAACGTTAAAGGTGGGAGCCTTAATGGGTGAGATGAAGAATGTACTCCCCGACGAAGACCATGTAGTCGCCCCATAAAATTTCTTTGCGTGCCCTTAAGTAGGGCAGATTTTTCAATTAAAACTCAGACTCTTTTAGTTTTTCTTAATGAAAACAAAATATGAAATCTTTCCAATATAACCCCAATTTTCGGAGCGCTTCGCATGCCTTTTATTTCAACTTCGGCAACATTTCGGCAATCCTTTCATCTGTCGGGGCTTAGAGTAGCTGGCCTCCATGTCGGCAATCCAAGTACCACGTGCCCCTGGCTGAGCCTGCATGCAGTTTTTCCTTTGGGCAATAAAGTAAACCACCAGTTTTCATAGAAACCCCAAATATTGGCATTTGGTACCATTTTGCAATCCGGGGCTCCCTCTTTTTAGACTCCTCACCGGGATAGGAGAGAAGTTTTAGGCCAGATGCCCCCAAAATTAAATCGACGCCCCTGTAACCAGGGAACAGACATATTTTGGTAGAAAACTGAAAATCAGTCAGTGCTTACCTGCATGTTGGTTAACAGATATCAAAGATTTGAATTTGCGAAATTTCTGCGCGCTTCGTCATCACAATAATACTCATGAAGTACTCCATTCCCAAAACTCCAATCAAGTTAAGAGGACGGCATGAAGGGGATTTTATGTTGCAATTTACTACTTTGAGTAACAGCTGTAGTGCAATGAATGTGATTTGTAACCTGCCTAGCTATGCAAACTTATTCAAATATATTTTGGCTCCATGGTGACTGTGGATTTATTTTAGACATTTGCAAATATTAACCATTTCAAATTAGTGTCAATTAGTTCGCCACCCCACAACCCTATCCTCACATATGGTCATACCTACACTTCCTTATCTCTCATTCTTTTGCAAGACCTTCGGACAGATTTTCGTACAAAGTGATGGTTATGAGAAGGTGAGAAGCTTGATGAACTCTCATTCTCATTCTGGAAGTCAGCGGGAAAGTTCCATGCCATGATCCCCATTTTGTTCATAACTCAGCTTACAGGGAATTTTCCTCTTGGATCCCACCTGGCCATCTGTTTATTTGACCGTGGTTCTTGTTTGTGAAAGAGAATCCTTTAACATATGGGGATGAGGATTTAGGCAAAAAAAGGGGGGATTAAATTCCACAACCTACTGACCTATGAGAATTAAAATTTCTTGGAGAAAGATCGTCCTGACTTTGTACTATGAAACTTGATGTTTTTATGGAGAATTATACCAATACGAGAAATACGAAATTTTAAAAAGAAATTTTACTTCACAATTGTACACTTTTGTTGCATTAAATCGCATCTGATGACATTCAGTTAAAGAAAAATTTTCCAAGGGGAGGGGGACACCCCTTCTCTTAGACCCACCCCATATCACTGTACCACCAGTTTGGCCCCTCTCAAACATAGACCATGGATCCGCCAGTGACTCTCTTACGGTACTTTTTTTTTCTTATGACTCAGTTGCAGCTACCTATTTCGCTATCCAAACGTCCCTTAAGTAAGATCTGAGTTATCTAGTCTTTACCGCGATGTGCGTATCTCAAGGACCTTTTTAAAAAATCACATCTTTACAAATTTTACATAATACTTTTATGAGGAGCT
>WURT03005199.1:0-12029 GCA_009936505.3 Holothuria glaberrima
CAAATACGCAGGTTTTCACCCATGAAAACATGTGAATTCTTTTGTTTTTCACGTGTGATCACGCGTGGTTGCAGACACAGGTTGACACACCTTTTTTTGTTAGGGGGCCTGGGCATGTTTAGTGTGTATAAATCTGCGTAGGGCTTTAGCATGTTAGCTGTGGCATCTTTCTTTTAGAGCATTCCAGCCTTTGCTGTTTCAATAATTCGGAATAACTGAGACTGTACACCAGTAGATATTTTTAATTATAACCCATATTTTACCGTGTGGAGTGTACACAGCTTTCAGAATAGTTGATTCCAGTATATCAGTAGCGAAACTCCGAGTATTTTTTACCGAGGCCTAAGTTAACGTTAGGCTACTGTGGTGTTCGGACAGTTATCGTGAGTATAGGCTTAGACCTGCTACTACAGTATACTGTATACTCTAGGCTAGGTATATATCGACGCAACGTTAAGGATTCAGTGGTATTGGTAGTCAGTGTCTGGATTGTTGGATGGTGCGTGAAACTTGTGAATTGAACTCTGGTCTCACCATCCGGTATCTGTATGTTGGAATGGACATTTAAAATGAGCCATTCATCTAAACAAAGTGGATCTCAGAAGTACAGAAAGGAATACTCTGAAAAGTTTCCTGTGCTCTCTCCGTCCAAACTTGGAGAACATCCATCAAAGCAGGCTGCTGCAGCTGGATTAAGATCCTAGAGTGGGGGCCTTGTTCTAGGTAAACCAGGGCTTTCATCAATTTTGTACCACAAAGAGTACTTGACTGCTAGTCAAAATCTGAAAGGGTATTTGATTGCCAGTTAAAATTTTGAAAGGGTGTTTGACAGCCAGCCAGAATTGTTTGTCAGGTCCTTCCCTACAAATAAAAAAATCACTGTGCAAACTATAATACTGTGCTATAGTGCCCATCCTAATGCAGGTGAGAAAATTATTAAATCTCTTAAAAATTTGGGAAGGCTGGGGGAAAAAAACATTTTTCAGGGGGTTACCCATGATTTTTCTCCCTCCCCGTATGGTTTAGGAAATTTATATGAATGACATTTGGTATTGGGTTCCAGCAATTCCTTTCAGTTTGGATTGACTTGGAGTCATGAGTTTGTTTACCTTTCCGTAACACTAATATATATGGTCAAAATTTATTAAAATGTTAAAGTTTTGACAAGCACAGATGACAGACACCCTGTTGATAACTCAGATCGACTTTATATGCATGCCAACTTGTGAGTGTTAAGAAATAAAACATCTCTGCACTTTGGAACAAACTTATCACAGAGAAAATATAAGCCCCTGCACTCATGAAGCTTTACTACAGTAAGGGGACTACTGATGCAGACACCCAGCTGGAGGACAGGTTCCCAGTGAGCCTAGCCTACATATATATTTTATGTTAGGCAATTGTCAAAGTGACAAGCCACTCATAAAAATTGCCCCATGTGAAATAACCTTCGAAATAATGATTGCAAATTTATTTGGAGTTGTTATCTAAGGTCTTTTGCACCTGTCAAGTAAATATTTTGGCACCATGACCAACTGGTTTATTTGCAACACTTTTGACGATCAATCTTCCTTCTCAAAATGAGAGCACTGTACAGGTACAATGTGTATGCAGAGAGTCCTACCTCACATAAGAGATTGAACCGTATTTCGGGACTGAAAGTTCTCCTTTTTGCAAGTCAAACACTTTACGAATGTAATCCCCAAAGCCAAAAACTATCAGAGTAAGAGTAACAATGGTTCATATAATTTTTCCATGTCATTTTATTAAAGTTGATACTGTTAAGGTTTTGATCAAGATTTGTGGTGACCCATCAAGCTCATAGTAAAAGTTGATGCACAGCTCAGGGATTGCCTGCGTGGCATATCTTACTTGTGATGACTGTGGCATGTGCTATATGTACTGATTTCACAAATGATGCTTTCGTGTGTGTTTGGTGGGTTCATTGATTAGATAAACACAGAACACAGTACACTGGAAGGAGCGACATATGCCTACAGTATGTTAAAGTTGTGCGAACATGTGTCTACTGTGAAGTTAACTCCCTGATGTATGTTTCGTAGATCATGAACAGATTTGCACTCATCAAATTTCATCCTTATTTGTCGTAAATTTACCGGCTTACACTTCCCTAGCAACTGTCAGAAGTGGATACAAAAATGCACAGCAGATTTATGCGATGCGTATATGACCTCAACACTAAAACTGAAAGAGTATGCATACCCTTTTCATTCATATGCATATATATTTGACTCTTTACCTTTAATGTTTTGATGCGTATTTAACCATCTAAGTACGCACAATACGCAAATACGCACACTAATGAAAGCCCTGTTAAAGTTTATGTTACGCAAATAAAAGAGTTCAAAATATGAGAACTTGCTAGAAAAGGGACAGAAATAGCTATTCTCATGAGGTGGTCCCTACTGTAAGCTTGGTAGGAGATGGTGGATGGGATAAGGGATTTAATTTTTATCACATATTGTTCTAGATTAGCCCCATAAGGTCTGAAAAGAATACTTCAACCAGCAAGAAAAATAAACAGGAACCCTTCATGAAAAAGTATTTTTTTCAAGATATATTCCATTCAAATCTACAGTAGCACCAAATGTTGCACCATTTTGCATCTAGCCAATCTTACAGAAGCAAAAATTTTTCAAAAGGGGAGGGGAACACCCCCTCCCCTTAGACCCCTCCCCAAGGATGGCAATCACTCCAGTTATAGCCACATTATTATTTTTGTTTGTTAAAAGTTGGCAGGTCAAAGGTCATTGAGGTCACCAGAGGTCAAAATCTTGTAAACACTATCTCAAGAAGTGTAACTGTGAGGGATCTCATACTTAGCATGTGGATTGCCCATATTAATTGAATGATGCCTATTGTTTTTTGTGGAAGTCAAAGGTTATTTGAGGTCAGTAGAGGTCAAAATCTTGTAAACACTATCTCAAGAAGCGTAACTCTGAGGGATCTCATACTTAGCATGTGGATTGCCCATATTAAGTGAATGATGCGTATTGTTTTTTGTGGAGGTCAAAGGTCATTTGGGGTCACCAGGGGTCAAAAGGTCAAAATCTTGTAAACATGGTATCTCCAGAAGCGTAACTGTGAGGGATCTCATACTTAGCATGTGGATTGCCCATGTTAAGTAGATGATAGCTATCATTTTTGTGGAGGTCAAAGGTCATTTGGGGTCACCAAAGGTCAAAAGGTAGAAAACTTGTAAACACTTTATCTCAAGAAGGATAACTGTGAGGGATCTCATACTTAGCATGTGGACTGCTCATATTGAGTAGATGATCCTTATTGTTTTTTGTGGAGGTCAAAGGTCATTTGGGGTCATTAGAGGTTAAAAACTTTTTAACATGATATCTCAAGTAGGATTACTGTGAGGGATCTCATGCTTGTCATGTGGGTGATTCATGTTTGTTACAATATACATATGTCAAGTCAAGGAATCACTAAGCCTTTTGGCCTTCTGGTTTGAAAATGCGTCTAGTTGCCAATGAAAATGAATGTATGATTTAACCTAAATTAGAAGAATATTTTCCATGAAGACCTGTTTTGCTAAGTTGGGATCAAGGGGAAATATTGTATGAAAAACCTGCCTAAAAGGGGAAATAATCAGCTCAACTTTGCGAAACTACACGCATTGTATATAGGAATACGTAAAAAGATGGTAATGTCCTTTTCACTACATAATCTATGTGCAATTACTTCAATGTTGACCAATTTACATACACGCATCTGTTAACAAGTACAAATGGTGGGCCATTGAAATAACGTTGTATATCTGTTTTTCAAATGCTACCAAATGGCATAATATTATCTTGTCTATTTTATTGTTTTTTTTTTTTCGCCTTTACTAAGGGGCAGTCAATTTTTCCCCCTATGGTGGATTCTAGCATATATATATGTATGTATATATATATATATATATATATAGAATACTATATTCCGGATTTCACCCGATTTTGAAATGTGGTTCCGGCCCAACACATTGCTTTCGTGCCCCTGATTGAAAGTATAAAAGCCAAAGCCTATATGCTGGCCGGGCCGGGACATTCCCCAACGTAAAAATACAGAACAGAGGTTCATACTATTTTATTTTGCAACTGAGCCTTACAATGTTTGAACGCATGTGTAAAAAGGCCACTCGTCAAATAAGGCTAGAGTAGCAGTTATACTGCGCTAAGTTTGTGTTGGCGTTTACTGTACGTACTGTAAGTACTTGTGTTTTGCTCATTCAACTTGCATAGGTGTTGCACAAGCTAGGGCAGTGTACGTTAGTGCAAACATAAGGCAGCCTAACAGGTGGCGGTGCTTGCATTATGACTGTGAGTGAGCGCTACTGTTTGCAGAGGTAAAAAACAATTGATGGCAAAAGCCGCAGTAGCAGCTGGTTTTGCCGCCAATTATACCTAGAAGCGGCGGCACGTTTTTGCGGTCGATAAATCTGTACTTCTTCATTCGATCAGTCTCTATATTTCTCTTCCATGCTCATCGGAATTTTACGAAAATAAACTCGAGGTAGGCCTAGGCCTACGTAGGCTAATGCATTGTGGCTATCATCATTTACTATACAGCTGATAGCTGTATGATCTGGGGCCTAGCCTACGCACTTCATTCAGGTGTTTAATACACTGGCTTTTCGTAGGCCTTCAGCAGCAGCCATATGGCATTTAAATATCTGTGTTTGATCAATTGCAGAAGTTATCTAGCCCAGGTCTAAAGCTTGCTGCATACGCTACATCTTGTACTGCAGAGAGTAGGCCCATTTCAAAATACATCGTTTTACAGTATCAAACATGGCTAAATTTGTCAAAAATGACAAAAATATTCACCTGGCATGTTCAAAAGACTCTTAAACAATTAATTATGTATAAAATATTGACAACTTTTAATTGGAAGTTTTTCCCACGAGGCACATTTCTTTAGAGGGGCTTTGCAGTTTTGCCATTGCCTAACCTGCAAAATACATGGAGAGGTCTACTAAGATGCTAATCTAACTCAATAGGCTACATCATACATGTGGAGGAGTTGTCTGCTTACTCATAGAGCTGCAGGGCTTAAAATTTCCCAATTATTTTCGTTCCAAAGCGTGAACAAATGTTGTCTTAGATCTTGATATGAGTGTCCAGACTTATTTATGGCCTGGATAGGGTCTTTGCTTGTCAAACCAACTTAGGGCCTAGATATATTTTAAGTCTTTTGCCATACATACTGTAGGCTAGGCATAGGCCTATACTGTTACGAGAAGCTGTTACAGTCTCATGACTTAGAGGATGTCCATGCAAAGTGAACTCAAGTTCACATGAAACTAGCACCTCTCTGACTCTTTTTTCCATTGCTATGTGGGTGCTTTTTGTCTGTGTTTGAATTGTGTGTGTTGGGGCTTACATTCATTTGAAACTGCCTTCGTAGCCGTATTATATTTCTGCCTCATCAGTTCAAGGACAGAACCCCTTATTCATTTGTTCAGCTCCTAAAAAAATTGTCAAAATGTTGCAGTGATTTTCCGTTAAAATTTGCACAATAGTTGCACTAAATTACATCTGAGGACCTTCAAAATTTTTCCAAAGGGGAGGGGGAAGACCCCTCCCCCAGGCCGACGGTCGATAAAATTTTCAGGCCCTGGGGACAAATCCTACTGCCACCCCTGGTACTGGTGAGGGATATCATACCTACCATGTGCATTGCCGTATTATCTAGATGATCCCTACTGTACTAATTTTAGGGGATGTCTAAAGTCAGTTTAGGTCACCAGAGGTCCAAAGATCAAAACCCTATGAACAATATCTCCAAAAAGATAAGCATGAGGGATCTCATAGGCCTACTTACTGTACCTTGTTGGTTGCCTATGTTGAGTAGATGATCCCTATTGTTTTTAGTGAAGGTCAAAGGTCATTTGGGGTCACAAAAGGTCAAAATATTGTAAACATGGTATTTTAAGGAGGATAAGGGGAGATAGATTATTCTAACCTTCAGCTACTGAAGGATGAGAACAACAATGAGCCTATTCATAGTGTAAGTCAACTGTGTGCACAAGGTGAACAATGGCAAGCACTTCATCTGACAGTAGCCTTCAGATGGAATTGGGTAGCAGCCCTAAGTGTGTGGGATCTCATGTGGATTGTTTATGTTAGCATATGTGTAGATGGCCATATACTGTAGGGTAGGTGATCCCTGTTATTTTAAGTGGAGGTGAAAGGCCATTTTGGGTCACACGATTTCAAAAGAGCTTGACCTTACATGATATCTCAAGTAGGGACATCATGCTTGTCATGTGGGTGATTCATGTTTGTAACAATACATTAGATGGCAACGAATCACTAAGCCTTTTGGCTTTCTAGTTAAACATCTTGTAACTTCCAGACGCATACATCTCTGAAATGTTCCATATGTTCCATATTTCTCAGAGCAGATAGTTTGGATCTGCTTTTTATAGAATCATATATGCTGTTTATAGTGTAAGTTAGATGAAGTTTGACGGCCCAGTTTCCAACCTGCAATTGTTTCAAGTCGAGCCGGCCACAGTGTTTTTTCCAGTTTACAGTGTGAGAAACACTACAAAACATCTTAAGCATATGCAGTAGTCTACTGCTCTGTTCTTCAATATAGTGCAAGATAGGTGGGTTCATTTGCCATTTTAAGTAGCTTGTAAAACTGTACTATAATCCCCAGTGGGGGTCTGGGGAGCTGCCTTGGCCTATTTTGATATATCTGTCCAGTATATACAGTAATTCCAAGGTGCTTTGGGCCTTTAAACCATAATGAAGACAATGAATGGTACCCATTTTTCAGTATTTCAAATATTTAACCAGCTTTCATGAAGGATTTAAGAATCACATGAGGCGGGTGAACCTGGTAAGTATAATTCCGTACTTAGAACTTGAAACAAGTTTTTGATATGAGGAGCTTGTACAAAGGACTTTTCAGTACATTAGTTGACAGTTAAGTTAAATGTAAAATATTCAATAATAGCGACCAATGAGGAAGCTTGCACAGAGTTGCCTTCTATTTCAATTTGAGGAACTTGGAAAATATTTCTTATGGAAGATTATGGGGGGAAAGAACAAGAAAAATAATAAATGGGATACCAATTTGCTGCATTGATCAGATACTGATATCATTTTAATGAAGAGGTTAAGGAACTGTATGATCCCATAGAAATTAGATCTTGCACTTTGCAGTTCTGTGTCAAGCAGATTTTTCTGAACTTTCTCTTAAGGTTTTGGTAAGATGCCCTTCAATCAGCTTGATGACCATCAGATGCTACTCATGGACAATTATCCAGTGCCTCTGTCTGAAACTTCACAAGGTGAAAGGAGCAGGTGTGCATCTTCTGTGGAGATCACTGCAAACAGAGTTGGTTGTGTTCAGTTTGAAAGGTTTCCTCAGCAAGTGAAAGGAAATGAAAAGCAAAGACAACATGAAGGCAATTCATCAAGCGAAACATCACAAACTGGAAATAAGTGTAGTACTGCTTGTGTGGAAAACCATTACCTTTGTGGTAAGAATCCTGAGGGAGAAAAGACATCCACTCATAAAAAATCATGTAAGTGTGATTGTTGTGAGCAAAATTGTCACCCTGATAAGAATAGGGTGATATGCTCAGGGGAGAAATCCTGCAAGTGTCAGATTTGTAATGAGCAATTCAAATTGAGTGGGATTTGTGAAAAACATCAAACAACACATACAGGTGAAAAACCCTTAGTCAAGTGTCAGTTCTGTGAGGAATCATTTTTATCTGAAATGCTTTGTGAAAGACATGAAATGACTCATACAGGGGTGAAACCACTCGAATGTAAGCTGAGTGAGGAGTCAGTTATAGTGGATGAGGACTCTCAAAGACAGGATAAGGAACATACAGGTGAGAGGCCTTTTAAGTGTCACTACTCTGATGAGTCACTTCAAACTAGATGTACATGCAATAGATATGAAAGAAGACATACAGTGAAGAGGTCTTTTAAGTGCCAGTACTGTGATAAGTCATTTCAAACTAGATATGCCTGTAAAAGGCATGAAATGAAACATACAGGTGAGAAGCCCTTTAAGTGTTCCTACTGTGATATGTCATTTCACACTAGACAAGTCTGTGAAAATCATGAAATGAAACATACAGGTGAGAGGCCCTTCAAGTGTCAGTTTTGTGACAAGTCATTTCGAAAAAAATCAAGCTGTACCACTCATGAGATGATACATACAGGTGAGAGGCCCTTTACGTGTCAGTTTTGTGGCTATTCATTCATTACAAATACAAGTTGTAAAAGACATGAAAAGACACATAGAGGTGAGATTCCACTCAAGTATCAGTTGAGTGAGGAGTCGGTTATAATGGGCAAGAACTCTAAAAGGCAGAAAAGGGAACATACAGGTGAGAGGCCCTTTAAATGTCAGTTTTGCGACAAGTCATTTCTCATTAAGTCAAGCTGTACTACACATGAAATGATACATACAGGTGAAAGACCATTCAAGTGTCAGTATTGCGACAAGGCATTTATTACAAATACATGTTGTAAAAGACATGAAATGATACATACAGGTGAAAGACCATTCAAGTGTCAGTATTGTGACAAGGCATTTATTACAAGCACAAGTTGTAAAAGACATGAAATGAAACATACAGGTGAGAGGTCTTTTAAGTGTCACTACTGTGATACATTATTTTACACAAGACAAGCCTGTGTAAGACATGAAATGAAACATACAGGTGAGAGGCCTTTCAAGTGTCAGTTTTGTGAGAAGTCATTTCGAATAAAATCAAGCTGTACTAGACATGAAATGATACATACAGGTGAGAGACCATTCAAGTGTCAGTTTTGTGCCAAGTCATTTATTACAAGTACAAAATGTAAAATGCATCAAATGACACATACAGGTGAGAAACCATACCAGTGTCAGTGTTGTGAAAAATCTTTTCAAACAAAACACCTTTGCAAAATGCATGAAATGAGACATTCATTTGAAAAGCCTTTCAAATGTCAGTTTTGTGACAGGTCATTTAGAACTAGATCAGACTGTGCATCGCATATTTTGATACATTCATTTAAAAAAGCATTTGAGTGTCACCATTGTGAAAAGTCATTTCACACTAGACAAGCCTGTAAAAGACATGAAATGATACATTCAGGTAAGAGACCCTTCAAGTGCCAGTTTTGTGAGAAATCATTTATTACAAATTCAAATTGTAAAATACATGAAATGACACACACTGGTGTAAAACCTCACCAGTGTCAGTTTTGTGAAAAATCCTTTCAAACAAAACTTAACTGCAAAATTCATGAAATGAGACATTCACTTGAAAAGCCTTTCAGTTGTCATTTTTGTGGCAAGTCGTTCGGAACAAGATTAGAATTTACATCACATGTAATGATACATTCAGCCAAAAAACCATTTAAGTGTCACTATTGTGAAAAAGCATTTCAAACTAAATGTGCCTGTAAAATACATACATACATACACACAGGTGAAAGGCCCTTCAAGTGTCAGTATTGTGAAAAGTCATTTCAAACTAAATGTGCCCGCAAAAGACATGAATTGATACATACAGGTGAGAGGCCCTTCAAGTGTAGCTATTGTGAAAGTTCATTTCAAACTAAATGGACCTGCAAAAGACATGAAGTGACACATACACTCAGTTGAAAAACCCATTAAAGGGAAAAGAAATATTGCTTTCTTAGTAGGCACTTATGATAAAGCAAGAAATTTTAAACAAGTAGCAGCAAACAGCTTTATTGTAGCTTGTTCCATTCTAGAGATATGGCTATTTATTGCAATGGCTGGGTGCCAGCATAAGATGACTTGAAGCAAGTCTATAATGTCCTATTAGAACCACATTAGGACATATCTATAATGTATATCTTTGTTTTCTTTGGACCAGTTATTCATTTTAGGAAATGAAATAAAAATATTTGTGCATCCTTTACAAAAATTTAAAGCCTGACGAATGAATAGTTTAGACAGAAACTTGACAGTACCTATGGTATCAAAGAAATTATTGAGACAGGTTATAAAGAACTACATAGCAATGCATAATTTTTTGTGGCTCTTCGACATCATAACAGACTTGCTGCAAGTCATCATTTTTCGCAAATGGTGGCACCCTGTCATTGCAATAAATAGCTATATCTCTAGAACGGAACAAGCTGCAATAAAGCTGTTTGCTGCTACTTGTTTATAATTTGTTGCTTCATCATATGTGCATACTTAGAAAGCAAGGTTTCTTTGGCCTTTAAGTGTCAGTTTTGTGACAAGTCATTTGGAACTACATCAAGATGTGTATCACATGAAATTATACATTCAGGTTACAAATCATATTAGTATCACTCTTGTGAAAAGTCATGTCAAATGAAACCAGCTATTTAAAAACAGTGTAGAAAGCATGACATATGATAAACAGGTTACCTTTTTTGATTCCTTGCCCATCACAAAAGAAATTTATGCAGTTTTTATGGCATGTTTGCAATGCATGCATATGTGTGGATGTCAATGATTGACACCTACAGTAGCATGCAAACATAGAATCTCAAGTTGGTAAACTTTGGTAGTTCTCGTACATGGTGCATAGATGCTCGTAATTGAGAGATGAGAGAAAGAGCCCCCCCCCCCCCCGGTTTTGATTGGGATGAAAGGTCATCAGGTGTAATCAGGGGTCTAATATTAAAATGGTGTTAACCTGATTTCTCAACACAAGAATCTTGGATACATATCATACTTGATTTATGGGTGCCAAATGTACAGAGAAAGAAGTCTATAGTTTTGGGTCGAGGGTCAAAGGTTAGCTGGGACCACCAGTTGTCAAACTCTGAAAAATTTGTTAACACAAGAGTTGCAAGATGAGAAGTATGGATTACAGTTCATGCCTAGTATGTGGAAGTCCTATGTTTAAAAGCCTATGGTGTTGTTTCAGATCAAGGATCATGATATCTCAAAGTAGAAAGCTCTTTTTGCATAACATCCCTTGCTTTTATTGCTGTGTGTTAAAGGAAGGAACTCTAGTGATTTTGGTTGAGTCCAAAGATCATCTGCAGGTACCAGGGGTCAAACACTGAAAATAATTTTCTCATGATATTTCAAGGTAGGAAGCATGGATGCATTTTGTTCCTACCTGAGATATGCGTCACATGGGCAATTTTGCAACCAGGTTACGTAATTGGTAGACAGAAGGGTAAAACTTCAATGTATTTTACAAACTTACTGTTCTGTGGTCATTCTGAGGATAGATACTGGGTTTGTTTTGTTTGAGCTTAATATTTCCTGGTTTCTGAAATACTGCTTATTACATTGCCGATGTGAACACAAGTTTTGGAAAAAACTATTCTTCTGATACTGAGAAAGCATAAGTGTGTGTGTATGTAACTGTTGGTAGCAAGTACTTCAGCCTGTAAATGCCACAGCTTGTAGCAAGTGGATTGCTTTTGTTGAGTAGATGATCCCTTTCATTTTGGTTGAGGTCACAGATCATTTAGGGTCACAACAGGTCAAAAACTTGTTTATCTGATATTTTAAACAGGAAGACTGTAAAGGATCTTATTAGCATGTAGATGGTCATATAGGGTAGGTGATCCCAATTGTTTGAAGTGGAGGTGGAAGGTCATTTTGGGTCACACATATTTCAAAAGGCTTTGACCTTATTAACATGATATCCCAGGCTGGATAACTGTGAGGGATCTCATGCTTGTCATGTAGGTGATTGGTGTTTTGCAATATGTCATATGACAAGAAATCACTGAGCCTTTTGGTTTTCTGGTTGTTGAAATAATTGATTCCATGGTTCAATTGCCTTCATGCTATTTTTCTTAATTAAGAAATACTTCAATCAATATTTCTTTTACCTTTTTTAAGTTGTTCATTGTGTACTATAAGCTTTTAATTCCTTATGATTCATTGCTGTACTTTTCTGTACATAACTGCATGATATTTTGTTTTTCATTTTAAAACGAAAACTGCTAGATGGGAAGAGTTTAGGAAAGCTTTTAGCTTCATCTGGTTCCATTTTTTCTTTTGTATGCACAACTCACGTAAGTTTC
>WURT03005221.1:5936-16776 GCA_009936505.3 Holothuria glaberrima
CATGTAGAATAACATGCAATAACTAAATCCAGAAGTATCATGAAAGATACTTTCAAGAGAAACCTTGTAGATGACTCTTGGATGATGCTTCCAAACACAGTGCCAACTTACCACCTTTAACATATATTTTTCCCATCACTGCAACTACAGTATGTGGGCTGTTCCCTTTTCATATAAACATAAAAAGGACAATCATTTCTTCCTCAAAATCATGTTTTGCCACATATTTTGAAGTATACATTAGGATCAAAAGGGTCCAAACAAATACTAGAGTACATTTTTGTCTAGATTATACTAAGAAAATGATGCAAAGTCTTCAGAAATAGATATGTTTTGAAATTTCATAAGCTCCTCCATGACAACCTCAAAAAACCCCTTTCTCCTGCAAAATGTAACACAGACTCCCTCAAACAACCACAACACCCTTGGAAGGTCTGCCTTATTGAATTTGTAGTTCCTGTTGTGCATCCATATGCCCTTAGCAGGCCTATTGAATTTTCATAAGTCCCAACAACCAAAACCTTCTAGTGAAAACAAACTGCAATTTGCCCAAAAGGGCACAACAGCATCCTCTCATAACGGAGGATCATTTTAGTTACTGTAGTTAGATGGGATTTTAGGACACATCAACACAATTGTGTTATTTAGCGTCACCTAGAAAAGAAAAAGGTACAATGTTAACAAACTTGCAGTTGTACAAGCCAAGCCTACAGTGTCATAGTACACTACAAATTACAATGCTCTATCATTTACTAGCCACAATCTATAATGGAGGATCAAAGACTGTGGCTAGTAAATGATAGAGCATTGTAATTTGTAGTGCATTGTGACACTGTAGGCTAGGCTTGTACAACTACAAGTTTGTAGCCCACAACTTCCCAAAGCGATAAGAAAATACATGTGCACTAATATGTAATGTATACATGTACAGTATACAATGAACATGTACTATGGTATTTGAATTCCATGTTGAAGGGCTAGCCTATGGCCTCCGTAGGCAAGCCTTCTGTGGAGGCCTAACGTTAAGCTCAAGCGTTTAGTGTCGCATGAAAACAAGTAATATCTCGTTGAAAAGCACCACTGAAATTAATAGCTACTTTAAGCCTACCTCTCTGGTTGAGCTTTTTCGTATTTATGATTTTTGCTGCATATTCTTCCTTGGTCGCTTTGCATACACATCGTCGCACAATACTAAACGCACCCCTATGGAAAGACAAAATATGGTATGTTTGTATGACTGTTTTTCGTCGAAAACTGAGGACAAAATCTGAGATAATTTTACAAAAATATTGTTACGAATTCTCTTTACCATAAAATGTAAGAAAATATACAAAACTTACTTTCCAAGCTCCTCTTTTAGCTCGTATTCGTCTGAGAACTTTGTTGAGGGGGTCTGACTTGCCATGATTGTAAGATTTTTATGTTAATCAGTGATTGACATACGTATGTGTTGTAGGGTCAGAGGGTACGTACGTACCACACTGTACGTACGTATCAGATGTACGGAGGATTACAGCTTGTTCAAGTCGTTTTTCCAGGGTTCTTACATTCGACCACAGAAGTACATTTCTGTCATTCGGGGACACTGCGTGTTGTTACTTTTTGCATAGTCACATTTTGCCCACCCGAGTAACACCAGTGGATGACAACTTCCGGGTGGCAGTCAATTGTGCTTTCTAAGTAGTCACAGCTAACTGAATTCTTTGGAGTAAAATCAGAAGGGGGATTAACATAATGGACGACTTTTTCTACGTGACGAAAAGTAAAACCTTTATAAAAAGTTCGTAAAGGTATTATTTTTTTCTTTTGCCTCATCGTAACTTCTTACCGGACAAAGCCTAAATAGAGATACACGTGCTCCAAAGCCCACCGCTACCCATACCCGCCATTCTCTATCAGTCTAGCAGGGAGCTCTCTGACAACTCACTGATTCTAGTAGGCCAACCCACAAGTCTCCCATATCATCGAATCGGCCGTCGCCAATAGTGCGCACACAATGTAAGCTCAGCACATTTTTTGTAAACAACAAACTAAAGGTGCGTTCACACCTAAATCGAAATCTGCTGCGTTTTGCGGGCGGAAAGCGAAATTTGTTATCTCAGAACAAATGAGGCGATTTTCTAAACTGTCACTGAAAAACGCCCCTCTCTGTCCTAGGAAAAAAATTTTGCGTCCCGCCCGCAAAACGCAGCAGATTTCGGTTTTGGTGTGAACGCACCTTTAGTTTGTTGTTTACGAAAAAAATGAGCTAAGCTTAAATTGTGTGTGCGTGATGGGTTTTTTTTTTTTCTTCTTCTTTTTTTTGCGCACATATAAATTTTTAGCTAAAATGACTTCCTTTTCACAAAGATTGCAAAAACTACCGAAGTGATTCTTTTTCTAGCCTGGCAAAGTTGCATAAGTGTTAAGCTCGTAATATGCCGAAACGGGCGCCAGCACCAGTCATGTTTGACGGACAAGTGGGGGACCCGAACTATGCGGTGATAGAATATTGTGTTAATACATGTGGATGGTGAAAAATAATGCTGTAATTTGGGTACATCTTATATTAATTTGTCTGCAATCTTTCGTTAACAGAAGTCCCCCCAAAAAAAGTAAAAAAAAATCAGTTGAGCAAACTGTGAGAAAATTTCACGACATAAAATTGTTCGTTACTGAGATTTTTAGAGCTGCTAATGTAAAGTTTATCCAAGTTGCAGCGACAGCGATCAACGAAGGATTAGACTGTAACGACACAACGTAATGTCAGGAACGGAGTTAAGCATGATCCAACGGGCACATGCCCAGGGAAACCACACGGTCCATTGGGGGCACTGAAACTATAGGATATATCATAACCTCTTAGAGCTATCCCAAGACGCTGTCTAACCTAAATCCAGAGGTACCTGCAGAGAGGGGCGCCAGTCTGGTAGCAAATTTTGGTCAGCCCGATGAAGGACTGCTGTTGGCCACTTCAGCTTTCTGCCAGAGAAATGTCCGGTGGTTCACTGGATGGCGACGACACTGATTGGTTAAAAAACTTCAACTCATCATGCAAGATTTTATCCAGCCAGTGGAACTCTGATGGCCCTCCGTCGGCCTTGTGTCCACAGGCGGACCGCCGGATATTACTGACTGCAGGGCAGGTAACCATACTTTTGCCGGATTTCGTCTATTGGGAGACGCGGTACCAGTATTCCTAGGCCTACTTGAAGAGGTAAGTGTATATCTACTGTATCATTGTTTCGGTAGGGTCCAATAGGTATTCAAGGGCCCCCACATAGGTTCGTGTCCGGGCCCGACATTTGTAATCAGTACCTGCCTACGCCCTATTCCCAATCTTCTGTCGCCAAGCACGACTTTTGCACTTGATCGTATGCATGTGCCGGCTGAGCACAATGACGCCTCCCATATAGCCTGGTCAGAATGCCGTAAGGCTCTCCCGTGAGTGTGTCCTGGTCCTATGCACATGGCAGCTTCTAGTCAGGGGCAGTTTCCCGCCTGGAATACTCCAGTAGGGGATTTTTTTTTTAATTTCATGGGGAAGGCATTAAGGTCTTTTGGATATGATAAAGTATGCATTCCTTACAGGCAACGGTTTGTCCGGGCCCGTAGCCCGCTTCACATTTTAGGAGGGGGGCAAATGTTGTGATTGGGGGGCATAAAACGTTCCACCAAATTAATTATTATGTAGTTTCAATTTTCATCTGGGGGCAGAAATATTTTGGGGGACATTGCCCCGAAATGCCCCCCCCCCTTGGTTACGGGCCCGGGTTTGTCTCACATGGCCTACCGTTACCACAACCGGCTGCGGCGGAAAGGAACAGGTTCTTCAGCTTTCTCACGACCCCAAACTTTCGTTTCGAGTCGCGCACTTTTAAAGTATTGTTTGTAGTTTAATACAGTTTCACATAACTTAATTACCAGTGTTGTAAGAGTCATGACTCGAGTCACTAATTTTCGAAAGGAAATGACTCGAGCAATTTGTATCATAATTTTCCTCGTAGAAATTATACAATTACTCGAGTCAGTGACTCGACTCGAGTCACATTGAAAGTAGTAAATGACTCGACTCGACTGCAAAATTTAGTGACCAGTTGATACTCTCTTAATTACACAATTCTTCCCTCCCCTGACCCTTAGCTCCGCCAAGCAGAAGAGAAATAAGGTAACATGCACAATTTACTGCCAAGGTTAGAAATTGAATCTTCAACTGCCAGGGTCGCTTTTTGAAGGATCATTGGGCAATACCCCGCCCTCTCACAGATGCCGATTTTTACTACGTTAATAACTTATAAATGCACAAAATATTTACACAAATTTTACTTCAAAGGTGGCGTATTTAGCACCAGATTGCATGTAGGAAAAAAAATCGAATGGGAGGGTTCCCCTTAGACCCGTCCAAAAGACCTGCCGTAACAAAACGTACTGTATGCCCCCCGCCCCCCCCCCGCCCTTCTCCACTATGAGAGAAATCCTGGCTACACCTCTGCCAACTGCATAGTGGTTTCTCAAATTTGTGTAGTTCTATCGTCTTTGTCATAAAATTTGAAACACCGTGTATTTACAGGCTCACGCTTATTTACACATGATTCGTGCCTCCCCAACGGATATATAAAATTGCATAAAATTTTGAAATGGACTTCCATCCGGTTCGTGTACACTGTCGTTGATACACGATTATTGAAATCTTACAGTCAATCAAATAACTGCTATTTTATAGGCACTGACCAAATCCCCCGATTTCTAATTGTGAGTGCACTATTTCATAAATTACGGTCTAAAACATTTTAGTCAATATTGACACGAACCGGAATCTTGCGACAGATTTGACCAAGAGTTGAATTTAAAGAAGACTTCTTTTCTAGTTAGAACTAGTTCGGTTCATGTTGAGCCAAATGCAGACAATTATTTCACAAAAGTTCGGCTCCTACCCTTACTGATTAGATTTTGTTCAAAAATGAATAGGACATTTTATAATGCATGAATGAAATGGATTTCCTTGACTGACCCTGTTTCCCCGTTTTTTCTCAATTTTTCGTCTCACAACTACCCTCGGCTTACTCTTTCTTGCGCGCGGCATTGCTGCTGATCAGTTCCACAATTATGCAGTGAGTAGCTTAGCTGTTGTACCTATTACTCAACAACTGTATTGTTTTGCCTTTTCAAAGTGCTTCTTGCCCTTTAAGTTTCACTTTCGTGTTATTAACATTTCTTTACACACAATGAACTTCTAGGCCCTAGGCCCCCTACTCAGAGAGTGTGTCTACATTGGACATGCTAAGCCGCCATCCTCTCTGAACATCTCCGATCGTTCAACATATTGCTGCGGTGAATTAATTGCCAGTCACCTGAATTTCAAGTCGATGGCAATATTAATCGTGGCTTTTTGAAACGTGAAGGTGAAGAGGGCGCCCCTTTGCACCATACTTACACTTAGTCTCACGCACAATGGATGCAGAACCTCATCGTCAAAGCACAGGCGTAGGAAGCTGTTCCAGACTGGAGGCTGGACCTTGTTTTGGATCACCGTCCTGGTGGAGGGGTCTAAGGGGAGGGGTATTTGAGGGTCCTTCGATGCAATTTGGTTCGTCATTTTGGACAAATTTTAAGGTAAATTACTGCAAATTTTTTACATTTCTTACAGAAGAGACAAATAAGGGGTATTTGTCCTTGGATCTAGGGGTCGGAAACATAGTCCGCCCCACCACATTTTTGACTGGGGGATTTTAGCCAGCCCCATCCCCGCTTCCTAAGCCTATGCGTTAAAGGCTTACTAACCTCAGTCCCAGCGATGGTAGGGCTGAGGTCAGATTTAATCCCTGCAGTGGTCTGTCAGTGTAGGAGAAGCTCCACCTGTCTACACACCCTATGAAAAGTTCCTGGATTGAGCACTGGTCGAAGTACTGTCGCATTGACTAGTGTACGTGAAAGAAGATACAGTCGTACCAAAGCAGAGACTGAAATAAGGTTGCTGAAGATACGGAGCCCTGATGATAGTAAAATAGCCAATGAGGATTGTGGGTAATACTCAGAAAACCAAAAAACAATGTCGCCTTTATACACTTTAGCATATCGATTTCTGGGCAAGATGTCTAAATTTAGGGAAAAGTTAATATCATAATATCATGATTGTTTTCTAACCAACAATTTAAAGTCAAACAACTTCAGCATGCCTTGAAATGTTTGTAGTGGGCCTATGGACGTTTCAAGAGCTGCGATAAGTGATGAGGCACTGGGTTACGAAGACGAAACGCAAGAGATTTATCTTCAGACTAAACGTATATGCATGGGCGTCGATGCTGGAGGGGACAAGACATGCCTCTTCTACTTTTTGATCCGGGGGCGTAACACAAAATGCCCCCCCCCCTTCACATTTCGCTTCCAGGCTTTTACGTTTTATAAGTCATAATCATGGGCGTAGGAGCCCAATGTGATTTGGGGGGCTGTACCGACTTGCCCGAAATGTAGCTATAAGTTTTTTTTTTTGCGCGATCCGCACGCGTTCAACATCTAAATGTACATATTACAGACAAGCATCGGGTTTTACATTGCAGTGATGGCCTGCCAATTTCATTTCAATCACTTGCCGTGTTATATTTCCTTTCCATTTTGGTTATTAAGTTTGGGGAAGTCCTTAAAATAATGATAATAATCAGCAACGTAGCCAGAATTTATACCACATTGGATAATGCAGTATGATGTGTGATTACTGGCCTGGGGAGGGGATACCCCTCCCCTTTGAAAATTTTTGAAAAAATAGGTATCCTTACATGCAGTCTGGTGCCAAATATAAATACACCTTCACCGCGATTAAACAAATTAACAAACTAGTAGTTTGTCCCCCCCCCCCCGCCCACTTTAGAAACTCGATCTGCGCCCTTGCGTATATCTACACTCACACTGAATTCACATATGCAGGTATGTGATCATGTGTAGTAAATTGATTTTGTACAGAAAGGGAAAACTTGTAAGTTACTGTGTACTGACCCTTTTGAGATGATGGTAGCTTCGTGGTAAGTGCCGACATAAGCTCAGGTTACCACACCCAGTGACGTATTAAGGTGGGCATTGGGCCGTGCCCCTTCCCCTTTCTGATGAAGATTAAGGTTAGTACCTAAAATATTCAAATTACTTCAAAGGTAGCACATGTAACACCAGATTGCATAAAAAGACACCTAGTTTGTTCAAAAAATTTAAGAGGGGAGTGGGTGTCTCCCCTTGGCTGGGGATCAAAGAATATACTGCATGCTTCCTTTCTTCCTGAGAGAAAACCTGGCTATGCCTCAATTTGCGCCAGCGAGCCGGTCTTACTTATACATACCACTTGATCCTAACTGAAATGTTTTACTCAAGCCTCCCTTACTTAACAGCGTAAGTGACAATAGGACAAGTGGCCCAGCTGGGGGTCAGTCAGATGGAGTGAGAATGGTGTTAGGAGGGATTCTGTAGTAAGTAAATAACCGACTCTCCAAGCTAGTGCTTTTCAGCCTATTTTACTTAAAATTTTCCCCTCACCTGGGTGAAAACTACACCGCCCCCTTTGCGAATATTTCCCCAAAACGTGCTTTGTACTTTTCATTCACTTTTACATACTACGTGTATGTGTTGAAAGATGAACTAAGTTATTCAATCGATGTTCTAGCAGGGAGTTCCTGGTTCGAGTTATCCGCCATACGCCGTGGGTCCAGTATTGTAGGAGAAACTGAGAATTAAAGGGGGCACTCTTTATGAGGGTGAGAGCTATGAGACCTTTCCCAGTTCGTTCGACCATTTTTGAAATTTTTGTTAGGATTTGTGCTTGTAAACTTTTCTTCATTAAACGCTTTTAAATGCGAATCTCTGCCATGGGCGGCGATCCCGAGGACAGGGGGCAATGCTTCCAATATTTGAGAAATCGCCCATTTACTTTGATTTTTCATGCAGTAAATTATTTGAAAATGGAGTCATGCCTCCACAATGATCAGGCAATATTGAGAACAAATCGCTGCCCTTGTTTCTCTGCCATCTGGCAATCAAGATTAATACACAAAGAAACAGTATGAAATCGTTTACCATTATCAGATTATGCAATCTGACCACTAGGCAATATTGAAATATGCTATAGGCAGTAGTGACGATCATTTACCTTTCAAAATGGCCGCCAAGACGAATTCTAGGATATTCTCTCAGGAAAACTTCAAAATAAAAACGCTGCTAGATATGATTTTCCGGCATCTGGAGATCAATTTAAGTATAATAATAGGGCTAACAATAACACTTTATTTTTATATAGCATATTACAATGTACATTCAACATCTTAACAAAGATAACAGCTAAACGAAACCAAAACAATTTTAAGAAAGCAAAGAAATAAAACACAGAGAAAGCAGAAAATCACAGTCAAAATTAAAAGAAGTTTGAATAAAACACCTCAGATAAAAACACTTTCAGTGCAGATCCAAAGGAATCATAATATTTTTTAGCCAACGGAAGTAAGCATTTGATATGGTATTGTAAATTAGTGAGAGAGAGTCAGGTAACAATTTCTGAATAAGATAACCAGTAATTATGATTGTATATTCTTGTCAAAATGCAGTTAAGTGGAGTCTGCTCGGTGCTCAGTAGCGCTGAGGTGGGTATACTCGCCCATTTCCATACACCCATTCTCAGGCCCGAAGCCAAGTGGCCAAGGGGGCGAAGCCCCCCCCCCCCCGAAAAATTTTTCGCCTCCCTAGAAAGTTTGAAGTTGCCATTGACTTAATATATTTTTACACATTTGGCCCCCTGACAAATTTTTCGCCCCCTGGAAGCCATTCCGCCCCCTTCAGTACCTTGTCCGGCTACGGGCCTGCCCATTTCCCTTTTCTTCTCAATTCACCACAATTGTTAAACATGTACTTGAGGTGCGTAACGACCTAGGTTCTCCTTTTAAGGAGGATGAGATCTTTGACGGTCTGCTTGTCGTAGTCCTAGTTGGTTGAGGTCAAGTGGAAGAAACTTTAGTCAGTTCGAGGTCATTGACATAAAATGGCAACAAAGAATAATTGGGTGAGGTCTATAAGAGAGAGCCTTCCAATGTCCAGTTTAATCGCTGATAATGATCTGGATCCATATCTATAACGGGTTGGTTCATCGACACACCGCCAAAAGGCAAGCAAAGTTTCGCCAAAGTAAAGTTCTTCGTTATATCTGTGTGACGTGTGTTTTGGGTAGAAATTTTCAGCAAAGTGCTAACTTTCGTGGAATCTGTTGTACCGGTAGCCCAAGAGTTGTAAAATGCAATGTCATTGTCAGCAACACCCCTCGCCAAATAGATCGTAGAATCAATTAAACATGCATGGTCACACGTATGTCTACATCACTACATAGGTGTTAGCCCTCCTTCTAAACACAAAGGAGTTACGATGGAGGTTACTCAGATGTTTTGGTCAATTGCTGACGTAAATAGAGTCAAACTGGCACAACGTTGGGTTAAGTCTCGGTCAAGTTTACTTTGAGTTAGTTAATGCATCATGAACTTGAAGCTGCATAGAAAGCTAATCGCGGAAGTATACAGCTGTGGAAAATGTGAGTAAATAACCGTTATAACTGAAAGTTGGACACTTTCTAATCAAATCCCAACCCCCCCCCCACCGAAAACTGTTCAAAAAGTAGTTATACAGTGTAATTTCTAATGATGACATGATTAAAAACGAAAAACAAAAATATGGTACGGTTTATTTTCGTGTCAAATAGCAACTCCCTGCTCAGATATTATACGAGTCCAAGGGTCTACAACAAGAAAAAGAGGGCGCTATTTCAGACAGAGCAGTATACCTACAAAAGCGACTGTAATTTTTTCATAGGTCTGTTTGGGTGTTGAACAGTACAGCCTGACTTCATACATCAAGGATAATGAGGAAGCGATAAATCGTACGGAGGGAGTGAAAACTATACCCCATGCCATGGGCGAGAGCCTGTGTGGGTGATGGGAAGGGGGAAGAGAGAAATACCTCCTAACCTGGGAGACTTACGACGTCACAAATGATGAGTGAGTGATCAAGCATAGTCATTGGATATCCCCCCCTCCCTCCGCATTTCAAACATCCTCAGACCTCACTAATTGCCAGTCACACTGGGAAATTTCACACTCGCACCTTCTGCGACCCTCTCCTGTCCCTACGTTCGTGGTATTCTGGATCTGGCCCTGCAAGCAGAGGGGCTACGAGTGTTTGGTCCCTAACTTAACAACAACATGACAGTGTCCATTTGCAAGCCAAAGGTGTCCCTATCCAAACCACAGTGTTGTTTAGATGGAAGTTCTCTCGGCTTTCAATGATTTGCCCGCCCAAATTTTTGAAGCGTCAATTCAGGCCCATGGCCTTACCACAAAACCAATTCGTCTATTTGGAGAGAAGATTCAGTGATTGTTTTGAAACATGAGTTTGAAAAAAACGGGAGAAGCACTTTGGAAATGTGGAGGAATCATATCAGGCGCGTAGCTACGGGGGGCTTGGGGTGTGCGCCCCCCCCCCATGAAAGCCTCGCCCCCTACTGAGATTCAGACTCTAGTAAAAAAGTCGGCTATACCTTTTCACCTTTTGCATCACTCACATCATTATCTTTGGTGCAGCTAATTCGACCTAATCCATCTCATAGTTTCGGGAAGAAAACGGCACCCGACTGATTTCAATGCAAAATTTCTGCGCGCTTCGCGCATTTGTCACCTTACACACTCCATATCTTAAGACAATTTTTTGGCAATAATACATTTATTGTAATCAAAGCCCTTTTACGACAAAAGTACATCTTCGACCTCTGCAGGGACCTAGCATAAGTAGAGAATCTTAGAGCAATATAATAGCACAAGTAGCGTACGCGGTAACATTCGTAGCATGT
>WURT03005232.1:2547-14377 GCA_009936505.3 Holothuria glaberrima
CGTACAGTCAATTTACCTAGTCTGACCAAGAATTCTTGCAAACATTCATGGATGCAAGTGCAGTCAATATTGGTGCAGGAGTAATGCACATTCTCAAAGCAGGCAATATCCTGTCATCATAAAATTTCCCACAAGGACAGACAAAATGTTTTAACTTCTTTACCAGGGCTCGAAATAACTAACGGCACCAATAGTCATGGCTATCGCACCCTTACTGATGGCCATGGCGCCCCTCAGTGAATGTCCTATGCCAGAAATAACATAGATCTATAGTGAAATTGCTCATTTTGGCTGTGCCCTTTTACAATTATTTCCAGCCCTGCTTTACCCATTGTACGAAAGGCACAAAGTATTAGCCTCTCATATTTATTGCCATACCTGTTAGTTTCTCCAAATTCAAGATAATGGCAGGAAACACTGTCATTATTAACAAACCAAGTTAACTTTACAAAAACCTCACAGAGACAATGCAATGTAAAAGCTTGTAATGAACAAAGGCCTACTAAACCTGTTAGCCTCATGGCTATCAAAAGTAAACAATTCTACACAATGTACTTCCCTTAAAGGGAAATATTGTGTTCAAAAAATATCATAAAGTGACACCAATGTAATTCCAATGTGGTCTATTCCCCTTTCCAAACATGAATCACAAACAACTTGCAGCAGATCAACAAAAATCTCACGAAATATGGACAAAAAGAAGCATCAATTTCCTCATTGAACTGGCTCATTATCGAACAATAAGCCTCGCCCACATGCAACGTTCGTACCGCTGCATACTCATTTAGGAAGAGAGTTACCCCCGGTCATATTTACACTCATTACGCAATGTGTGTTGACCACGCTTACCGAAAGCACCTCCCATGACCCTATCTGCCTGTCTTTCATGCTTACAAGCTACCACCCAGTTTCTGTACCGACTGTGCTGTACACTGTGGGATATTGCAGCCAACCCAGGGAGATTCAATACCATCTCCCTATTCACTATGCTGTTCACGTCTCACCATGGAAGCACCATATGCGAGGTCTCACACTGTGTGTTTAACAGAACAGTAGGAACATGGTCTTTATCTGAGGAACACTACTTGAACATAATTTTTTGATGAGTGGCATCACAGGTTTGTAAAATTTTAGTTTCCTAATGGAGGATAAACGGATCGTAGCAGTTGCTGATACACCAATAATGTCTTTCACATCTTTGTTTTGCGAAAGCGAGGCAACCTGCTAAGGCCCAAGGGCTACAATTCGAATTACAGTAACTATAACTTTGTACAGTATATCAGGGAAGTATCCTACCCTTAGTATCTTACCTGTAGTACAATACAGGCAGTGTAGTAACGATTCTCAGTATTTTGCCCGTATTTTATGAACAAATCGCACATGCTGCAGAAGGCATTTGTTATTGTCTGACGTAACATATAAATAGATTTGATTGGTGAATTTCAAAGCAGGGATGATGAAGGTGTGGTTTTGCATGCATAATTGTTTGGGTGAACAAATTTGTCAGTTGTTACAGAAAGGTTAACTACTTGTTAAGTAGTGCTCACCAGCTAGAAATTTTTTCCCAGTTAATTACCTCTCTTTCATTGAAAGGGAGCTGATGTTCATAAAACAGGATAGATTCAATAAAAAGTCTAACAAATGCTATATTTCCCTTTCAGTGGAATGGCAACTTCTTGTCAGCAAGTAAGTCTGTCTTGAACTTGGTACATGAAGATAGGTTAAGCTATCATTGAAAGATGTCAGTCAGTTAGTTAGTTAGATGACATGTCAATCAGTATGTCCAAGATCATATTATACACGTGCCCATGACAAGAGGGTACGTCCTGTAAATGTCTACATTTTACTTCATATTGGTCAAAGAAACTACAGGTAAAAGCCTATTCTTGGTTTACTGCCTTATAAACATGGGTGGCCAAATCTTCTGTCTCGACCCTTGTCAAGAAATTTTCATATTTGGTGGTACATAACTGTATATTTTCCAAACAGCAATTACCACCATTAAACATATACTCCTTACAAAGTCCTTACTGTTTAGTTTGCTGTAGAATAATTCTGCGCATATTCCTAATGCCCCAGTCGCACTATAGGAAGTCGCATACTGCGACTCCTTCCAACTGAGTCATAATAGACGTTTGTTACATCTCCGCATAGACTTACCGTTTTTGCCACTATATGGCTTTCAGAGATTTCACGAAGGATTTAAGTGCTTTCAGCATGAGGAACAAAATAGGATGTAACTTCTTCAAGGACAATTCTTATCATCCCAGACAGTTCCAATTCTCCTGACTAAGTAATGTTTAGCTCCTCCCATAACTGTAATTGCTCCTCCTTGTGCAGACACAAACCTATTTTATTGCTGAAAGCCATGTCCTGGTGAGCATACAAGGCTAAAATGTGCAATCCATCCAAGTATAGGTCTACTTTTGGGTAATGATCGAGTGTTTGTCTTTAATTGCTCAATATTTTTTAACCTCCACTGTTGATACTCCCTTTACAGAACAGTTATGACAGAATATATTATATGTAAATATTGTATAATAACATTTAACAATTTGTTATATGGGCTTTACATGTCTCACACAACAATGTATGTCAATACTTGAGTTGACCATTCCTAAGGTGTCTTTGGAGCTCTCTTTTTCTTACTCCTACCCCATTTCCAACCCCCCTTTTATTCTCCCATTTTATTATCAGGGTGCTCATTACTACAAACCCCCCACCTCAAGTAAGGCCACAAATGATATCACCAAATGTAGATGGTAGCAAATGGTCAAGTAAATTGTGCCTAAACTGTACATGATTGTTTATCAAGCAGTTATACTTAAAAAACTACAATCATGAGAATTGTACCACATGTTACAAAAACAAAAACCATCCCAGGATAAGCAATATACTTACAAAGTAATCAGAGAGGACATGACTAAAGGCTAAGGAAGCTATTGCCCTCATGATTAAAACACTTGAAATCTACTTCAGATCAGCTGTGCAAACTAATTGTGACACAAGTTATCACTCTGTATAAAATATAGGTACAATGTATGTACAGCTGTAACTGTAGATTTTACAGACAAATTGACACTGTACACTATATCATTATTTATTACTTGGGTAAATAACAACTGCATGGGATTCTTCACACCACATGGTATAAGGTTGGTTGACCTCTGAAGATCTGACCACTTGAGCCAAGATAGCCAAATAAACATCTTCAGAAATATCTTATACATTTGGTCATCTTGAGTTCACCTTTCTCCTTCTAATCACAAATGTTCTGGTTTGTAATCTACTTGGCAACCCCATCCTCTTTTTCATTCTTCCTCATTCACTACATACACCCCTTTTTGCCTCTATCTTTCCATTTGGGGACAAGTTAAACAATGCACAGACCTCGCACAGTCACAGATGATGACAAAGTTTTCTCTCTCCTCTATTAATTGAATACTTTACTTCCAAAAACGTCTACAAATATGTCCATACCATGTCCAATTCTCTAGCTCCACAGCCAGCTGGGAAACCACATGTTCCCTGTAGCTGCTAACACACAAGGCTATATATAGTTTGGTTCTCATACATTGCACAGCAGATTCTGTGGTTCTTATGTTATAAAATTGTTAAAACCAAAGGCCCATGATTAGAGTACAAAAGAAGTAACACCTGGACACATTTTTTATCTGTTTGGTATACAACCAGCTTGTATCGCAAATTTTTATGGTGGGGTACCACATAAATTATTCCCTGTCAAGTTTTTGGCAGTGAGAAACTTTGTTTGCTATGTAGGGTGCCCTCTCCAATAAGGGACATTTTTAATTTCCTTTGACCAACAAAGCACACAAGGTTGGGCTTTGAAAACATTGACAAATATTCTAAAATATATTCAAAGTCTCCCTTTGTATACTGAAAGAAAAGAAAAAGAAAAAAGGTAAAAAAAAAAAAAAAAAAGGCAGTAAATTGTAACTCATAATAATATTATACCCAAATACATTATTCACATTATCATCTACCCTATCAGCTGGGGACTGAAAAGTGCCTGAACTCTGAGGAGGGCAGGGGGGGGGAGCTCTTGGAGTTAAAGAAAACCTATTTCTTGGGCAACTTTTGTAGGACATTGGGCAAGTTTCTCCCATACTAAGTAGACTTTCATTAAAAGTTCAGCAATTTTCTCCGATGTTCAAGGTTTTCCTCTGGCAAAAACAGCTCAGCCCACCTCCAGATTAAAATGTTCGGTATGCCTATGCAAAATTATTTGCACATGTGACTGCTGCCAAGAGTCTTATCTAAGAGAGGCATTTCTGTGTGTCATTCATGAACCAACACACATACGCACATCAGTCCAATTCTCAAGTATTTATACAACCATATAGGGAATGAATCATGGAAAATAAGGAAATGAACAAATTTTTCACTAAGTTGATTTCCTACATATCAATCTGGCCCTCTCTGATAAGACTACCAAAAGTTTTTCATTAGTTTTCCTCTTTGTCTTCAAGGCTTCACTTTCAAGTTTGAAAAATCCTCTAGGAACCAGGAAATACTTGTGACAAGCAATTTACTTTATTATACTTATTCAGTATAATGTGTACTCCAGACTAGGAACCTTCAATTTTTTTCTTCTGATATTAAACACAGCAGGCAATTAGTAGCTTTTTGTTCTGTTTCTAATTTACGTTTGGAAAATACATTCCAGTGAATAAATGTTCTTGCCTTCCCTCTATGCCCTTCAAAGGGTAAAACGTGTACCTATCCCACAGGGGGTTGTGTTTCTTATCAACCAAAATCAATCAGTACAGCTCTTCTTACACCACACGGCTTTTGTGGCATGTACACAATAAAGCTCTCTGATTGGCCAAGGAGTGGTGAATTGGGAGGAGCTTAGTCAATTTGGCACGTGGCTGGCACACTTCTCATTCTCTATTGTTGTGAGGCACAGAGATCTTGTTAGCAATGGACTGTGAGACCTGGTTGGTGCTTAATTATCCTGTGACATGATTATTCATGATTGGGAAAGTAAATGGACTTTGCAATCACAGGCAGATGGGTACAGATCTTGATCAATTTTTCTCTACACAGTTTTGAAAAGCAAATTGGATTTGGTAAAGGGATATCATATGCTTGACTGGGACGACTATCTAGGGGTACTTATACATTTCTAGATTGAATAACTTGAGTTCCTGCAGTCTGGATGCAATTCCTATCCTGAGAGTTTGCTATCTATATTTCAGAAGATTTTATAACACTGCTGGACTCACATGAATTATCACAAAGAATGATTGTTGCATAGGTTACTTCATTCTTGCATAAGGAGGATCACAAAAAAGAGTTCGTGCAAAGTTGTAATGGATTTTTGTAAAATGCTAAAGAACAAGGAATAGTATCATGCATTTTAACAAATTGTGATGACTGTTTGCACACCATTTTAAATCTGAAAATGACCTACAGAAACATTCGTTCAGCTTTCAGATTAAGCAATTAGTGAATGGACTAGTTGGAATGCTCAGAGAAAGTACTGTTCCTGTGATTCAATTAGTGGATTTGCTGACATCACCACATGCTTTTTATCTCGTTGTTGATCAATAAGGCATCCTATAGCACTCATATGAAACTTCCAACACAGTTTTTAAATGTGGTCTTTAATGATTTGCAAGCTAGCATGCTGGACACAGGTTCATCTCAAATTTAGCTATGTGCAAAGCAGCACTATTATCTTTCAACAGCTACATGTACAGAGGATAGCATGAATCAGATGTTTAATTCATGGAGTAATGTCATTTACATCTTAAACTTACCCACAGACGGAGGCCTTTCATTAGACTTGTTACTGTAAGAAGCCAGTGGCTTTTGCAGTCTATTAGACTCTCTCTTACAGTGACTGTGCTACAGGTAAAATAATATGTGAGCCAGCTTATATCTGATCTTTCCACTTGAATGAAACCTATAATTCATGGGAATAGCCAATTTTAAAAGGCTTAACTTTTTCTGAAACACTTCTTTGTATCTAAAACTACGACAACATTTCCTCATGGAGAAAGCCTTTTATCGGAATATGTGCATCAACATCACCTGGTAAAGTACTAAACTGTACAATGGGAACTACATCACTGTGTCTAATTCTGGAATAAAATTGTAAACAGCTCTTAAACTAAGCCAAGCATAACTGGTATATTCATTTAATGTCTTTCTGCTTTACGAATTCAAAGAGCGGTCTTCTTCATTCAGCATCCTTTGAAACAATTCTCTGCATGCCCAAGGACTATACGATACTGTGCTTCACTCCCATGGATTCACTTGCCATGCAGTTCCACAAGGTGATAAAACCTGTTGTTTTGTCAATTCTGGGGTTTTTATCTGAGTGAATCATGGGACAGACTACCCATCTCTTGTAATTGATCGACATAACTGATACACACTCCATATCTCTCTGAGTTGAAAATATCCAAGGGTATAGTAAACGGTAGTGGCTCATATAGGTTCACAAGAATGCTTATAACAAGTGGATGGTAGTCATACTGCAAATGTGAAGAGATATTGCCTTTGTATTAATACTATATAAGGAAATGGAATCTATTCTGTGGAGGAATCTATTCAATATTTTCTGATTTGTCTCACCTTAGAGTCACCTGGTGAAACTTTGTGACAAATATCATTTGTTTAACCACCAGGAATCCACTAAAAGTTTGTTTTGATTTTGTGTTTGGAGAAAGATATAATTTTGTTATCACACACACTGGATTCACTAGGAGAGATTAATTTCCTGTGTGATATACTGCACTGTGTCAAACAGTGCATACACTCCTGCTATTACACTACCAACATCTGTAAGGGAAAAAATCAATGATGGCTCTTTGGGAAATTATTTTTATATATATTTTCTTAAACTTTTTGATAAGTCTTTCCAGTGGAACACCTTCATTTAGTCAAACACCCGAGAAGAAATCTGCCTTAACTGGGGGCGATGTAACATTTCATTGCACTGTAGATGGTTTAGAAGATCAGCATGTGGTTCAGTGGAAACGAGGTGGAACTACTATAACAGAAAACTCTAATGTTTTGACAGATCATGATAAAATCAGTGTCATCACTGACCCATCCATGGGTCTGTACGATCTTCAAATCTCTAATGTAAGACAATCGGATGATTTAGACTATAAATGCGTAGTTTATGATCAGGATGACCGCATAAATGTGCTTGAGTCAAATCCGGCTCGACTGGAGGTTCACACTCTACCTGATGAAAAATACCCTGATTGTGATCCTTTGGAGAAACCGCAATTCGTTGAAGGAGATGAGCTGATAATACTTTGCAGATCACAGAGGGCCAACCCCCCTGTTCTACTCCAGTGGTACAAGGGGGGAGAAAATATTCAAGGGGCATCTCTCAATGATGATCCAGCAGGATACCGTACACTCAGTTACTCTTTAACCATAAATTACAGAGATAATGGAGCAATATTCCAGTGCAAAATGACTACCAGTGCTATTGGGTCATTTGAAAGGAGCTGTAGTCTGGGACCTCTCGACGTTGTGTACAAACCAAGGGTCCAGCTCTCCTTGCCAGAGGGACCAATTCAAGATGGAATGCAGATTCAACTAACCTGTGATGATGATGCCAAGCCTGATACATTTCAGTATGAATGGTACAGCAGTATACCACTTTCAGATGACCAGATAACTCTGGTACGTAACAGGAGGGATATGCTCCTTACTGTTTCACCCAGTTTAAATGAAACCAAAATATCATGCAATGCCACAAACATTTATGGATCTGGCATGAGTAACACAGTCACTCTTTTTGTACAGCCCAAACAAGACACATCAACAGAGGAAACTGGAGAAGAAGATGAAACCAAGTTAACGTTGACAGATATAAATAAGATACAACCAGGAGAGCCAGGAATGGGGTCTGTGTCATCACCCTCACCAGGTCTGAGTAGCAGGCTACTTCTACTCATAATAGGAATTCTCAGCTTAATGCTAATTGTTCTGCTTCTTGTGCTCATTTTTTACACATGCCGCAGTTACCAAACAAACGGCAACCACAGTATTATCTATGGAGCGCCCTCAAGTATTTGCAATGGTACAAACATTGACAGGGCCTGGGACCAAACAAGTGTTTATTTTGAACCTAGGGACCAAATCAGTGTGCATGAGGCACCAACATGGATAAGGACTCCAAAGCCTCCACAGTGGAGACGGAATGTAGCCGTACAAGTCCCATTCCAGGAGGATCCCCCATATGCAGAGATCGAACAGGACTGGGACGATGGGGTTTATACGCTACAGATATAACAACAAATATTGTATGTAAGCATTAAAGTGTGTTTATAGTACTATATGTGTGCAGGATCATGCAACATGTACTGTGCAGCAAAAGATGTAAATTATATCTCTGAGTTCACAATAAAAAATTACTAGTTTAGTATCCAGTAATTTCAATTTTATTAACAAAGATGGGAGTTTTCTTTGTTTCATTTCAGCAGAACTATTTTTTCAGGGAACTAATATGCATTAAACTGGAAGCAAAAAGGGCCCATGCGATCTTCTAATTATCAGTGTTACAATTATACAGTAGTGATTTCAACAGCAGCCATAAAGTTGTTCCAAATTCATTTTTAAATTATAAAATGTATACCAAATGTAAGAGGCGAATACCCATGATCAAAATATTACTGTTTTTGCTTAAAGGGAGTATAAAGTCACGCCAACTTGAATTAGTATATCGTTGTATCCTACTTTATGAATGGCTCTTTTCAATCATGTGACAAATTTGTTTTTACAGAATAGTTAAACCTATAGAGATTAACATTAACCATCAAGCTTCAATTTGTATGTTCTGATACATATTATAAGGTGAGATTTGTTAAATTTAATTGATCTTTCAAGGATAAAGTCGGCATGACTGTTTATTTCCTTCAAAATCTGGCCAGGTTCAATGTTACGAAAACAGAAAATTGTGGAGGTTGAAGCCAATTTACTTGTGGAGTAGTGGTGCTAAACAAGAAATTTTTTTATATTTTATGCCGGCATAAATATGATGACCAATTACTGTGTAAGACCAGTATAGCAAATTTAAATTGGATTTGATTACCATTACATCAGTTAAACAGTTCCAGCTGTTTCAATGCATATTTTTGATTTTTGTTTAATGTTGAATTATCAACTTTAATGCAAAATATGAAATTATTCCTAGTTTGTCAAGGGCCATAGTTTATGCCTTTATATAATAAGATGCTAAGCTGGATGAAACCACTGGCATATAAAATGAGTTAATTAAGGTATAGTTATGGCAACACCATAAAATATATCTACAGACTGTTGTAGAATTACAGAAAAAATACAGAAATACAAAGAGGAAACAGGTAAGCGCTGTCAATTTTTGGAAACAAATTGATAGCACTTTTCCATTTTCTTTATACATTTCTTTATTTTTTTGTTCTGTAAATCTACAGGAATTATTTACAGTGATGCCACAATGTTGATTTTGAGTTACAGCTTGGTCAGTTTAAAACAAAGAAGGAGATTGCCAAAAATGTCATCAAATAAAAATGTAGTTCCACACAGACGTAACATTTCCCTGGGGGAGGGGAAAACAAAGAAAGATCATGTGTGTGTAGAATTTCCAAGAAGACAAAAGCACTGAACCTTTTAAAAGAAAGGAAAAAAGTAAATTGCACATTCCTGTCAATAATTGTGAAGCTGTAAATCAAATAATTAATAGTTTGGATATGAAAACATTTTGTGTCAAGACTGAAGTGTTGCTAGATGTGATAATGTACATTTGCACTCAAATGTAGTATTACGTATGTCAATGTCTCTCTATGGGATTATAACTTTCACCACACATTTTGTAAACAAGAGCACATGGAAAACAACTACATTTCTTTATTTTTAAGGAGGAAACTAACATACAACTAAGCAACAGGTATAGAAAAATGAAAAATATAAGGTGGTTAATATTTCATATAAATTAAGTTGCTAGTAACAACTTAGGAAAATTTAAAGAGTAATTGCGTTCATTTAATTACGTTGCATTGATGAGGCAAGTTTCACAAAAGAAGACAGGATTTTTGTAAAGCCCTGGATAATTGCAATTGTAATGTTAGCATCTCTTATTCAGTTGATTCATTCAGTCATTTCTAAAGAACATCTTCAATTATATCTAACACATTAGAAAGAATACTTTAAGGGAATTATGCAATACCTATGATTCCATATGTATTGATTAACATATCAGGCCAATAAGTGGGTTGTCTTACGGGAAAGGTCTCTGTTACATCCACGCAAAACCTGAGGCAGAACCTGTAACATTTGAATGAATTTATGAATAAGAATGCAGCCCTGTAGGTGGGGGTGTTTCTGAGTGGGAGTGTTCTTGAAGTTGCTCTGAAAAATAAAGAGCATTCAGATACTAATAGCTGCAGAGGTTTTCAATTTTTAACTAACCTTATATTCAAAATAAGAGTAGGTGGAACCCTCTATTTGGGGTGGGACGGGTCATCCAACCCCATTCCCCTCTCTGATTGCAGGTAAAGCATTCTGTTTCCATCAACATGGACAATAGATCAACAATGGATTTTTTACTTGTGATGGTTTCCATTCTGTAGATTGCAAAGGTATAGTTATCAATGGCATTTAGCCATCCCTTCATCACATAAATAAGCATTACTTCTGATGTGAATCCAATACTGTGTCTTTATTGCTGCAATACAATCAATATGCACACAACTACTGTATAATAGCCTCTATGAAGCAGACTTTAGCCAGCATAAAGTAAGGCTTTTCATAAATATCTAAAACTGCATGTGATCCTCTGAACACTTGAAAAAAATGAGGGTTTTTCATGAAATTAGATAGCCAATTAATATGAACGAACTGGTAGTATGTATTTATTGGATGTTGTTATACAGTGTTATGAAATAACCTACACTTATTTGTGAAGCCACTATTGCTGCGTCATACAACATTGGTAATAACAGAGCTATCCAAGCACCAGATGTCTTGGAGAATAAGATTATAAATCATGTAGGCTAGTATGGGCAAACTTAAAATTTGATTTTAAAATTTTATTTTTTTTATGGCCAATGAAAGATGTCTGACTGTAGTCAAAATTTGTAACTACTGTTCAATATGGTGAGAACAGCTGCCAGCACAAATCTCTGAGCAAATTTCTGAACACTCGTTGCTAAGAATTTACAACAATTGGTATCTGATAGTAATACTGTGGTACTGTGGTTTTGTGGTTACTGTCCCTATGATGAAAAAGCTTCTTATATCAAATTTGAAGGAGAGGGTGCTGCCCTCCCCCCCCCCATGAGCCCAGCATCCCACACCACCTGCAGTTCTGAACCTCACGGGTGAAAAGGATACCACTTCCCTAGAGCTTTGAAGAAAAAGGTTGAGCTCCCTTTCAACTCCCTCCTCCTCCCCATTCATATTTTGCAGAGGAGCAACAGATATGCTGAACCCACAGCAGTTTTCTTTTTTAAAACCTAAAGCAAAAGGTGTTTCAAAATTGTGGGGGGGCCTTAGTCACATCTGCACCCTGGCTTCAGACCTAGTGTAACTACTTTCTCTATACTAATTAAAACTTTGTTCTTTTAGTGCTGTTTACAACTGCCACATACTTTTCAAGGCCAGTTGAACTGACCTCAACCTGTATTATTTTTTTACACTACTGGATGACTGGTTTATGATTAAATTACCAATATATGTTGCTAAAAGTGATGCACTGAGTTGTTGGTGCTGATTGTTTACCCTGTTGATTACTCAGTAAACAAAACTGTCATCAAGCCTTAAAGGGCATGCAGACATCAAAGGAAGAGTCAGTTAGAGA
>WURT03005243.1:0-16773 GCA_009936505.3 Holothuria glaberrima
TAAATTTTGGATTATTTTGTACTCTTCAAGTCAACTAGTGATGCATTTATTTGTTTCCTGTTTTACAATTTATGTATATATATACATATGTATATATAGCCCATTCAGACTCTAGGACCCAGCCTGATAAGCGTACGGTTGCTCCCCAAGTATGGATTGCCCACCAGGCGCCGATGCAATCAAGACCCTTGTAACACTAGTAGAGATGCCGAAGAGAGCAGAGGAAGAAGTAGCTGCGCAGCAAAGTACTGGAGCTCGACGCAGTCGCCAGGGCCGTCTAAGTCATTCAAGACAATGAACAATTCAAGAATGTGATGGACTTCTCTGAAACACTGCCATCATATCAGACGTCAAAATGTACGGTGGGACTCGTTCCTCAAGCGTTAACGGAGGGTGAGGCCTCCTTTACTGCCTCCAGCCTAAAAATCCCCCTTACAGTTACATGCCTGGTAGTGGTGGTAGTGGCATCGAGGAGTAAGAGCTGACCTTCACGTGGCCAGGACTGGTGGTCAACAAAAACTGGCACTGCTCAACCTGGACCTGTTCGCAACAGAGAATGTTGGACTTCAGGTGTTTTGCAACAGGTCCAGCAATCTAGGGAACAGGACCTCAGACGTTCTATCCTCCACTGAGACGGAATGGACGCTTATGGATTCTATTCACTGTATCCCACTGTTTCCTTCTCGATTATCCGGGATCTGATTATTGTTGTTGATTTCCTCATGACTGCGGCAGGCATGGTTCCGATATCACAACAGCCTACTGGTGGGTACTTTGACCATATTGCCCTCCCGTGGAAATCCGGTTTTCAGTAAGAGGACAGTTAACTCATCCAATGGTTCCAAAACACTCACTTCACGTAACTGCTTACTGCATGGAGGATGTTCAGGATTTCCTCGGAGCACATTAAATTTCTAAAGACGTTGTCACTATGGCAGATGCAGTGAAACTTTGAACCATGTCCATGTAATTCAAGACTAGGCCAATAACAGATTCTAATCTCAAAAATGGATTTTTAAATTTCTATGTTTACTCTCACTTTCATGAGATATGTCTCTGTTTCCTTTGGGGTTCATGCCAAGAATACCCGAGAGAGTGCCCCTTTTGCCAATAACAAACTATTTGTCGCACTTGCGGCGAGTAGTCAGTCCGTGCATCCCGACTACTTGTCGCACGTACAACAAGGAGTCAGTCCGTTTCCCATGGAATAGCATATGAAAATGTCGTATTTGGCTGTAATTTTGTCAAAGTTTGGCAAGAACTTATGAAAAAAGAGCTGTTCAGATAGAGCAAGAACATCCATTTTGAAAATGGAACTTGTTTAATGTTGCAGTGAACAGAAAAGTGGGCTTCTCCAAGGAAAATACACAGGTTAACATGATAAAGGGCTATCACTCGGTCAACACTGCTGCTCAACCTGCAAGCATAATGTTTGGTACAAGCCAGGCCATTCCCAGCTTTTACTGGGATTCCTCACGCCGTGTGGTGTTTTCCTTACATCATCGTAATTCATACAGAATTGCAGTAGCCTCTTGCAGCTAGAGCCTTATGAAAAGCTCTGTTTTACGTCCTTTTGAGGTGAACTTGAATGTTAAGGTCATGTCAGGTTGATAACCAGTGCTGTATCCAACGTTTGTCACTAAAATTTTGCATCTTGAACCTCCTGTCAGGCGACATCTTCACCCTGCCGGAAGATAGGAAGCGCTCAGGGGGAAGAAGTGGGCTCAGAAGGGGCGGGAAGGAAAGAGCTATGAAGTGGTATGTGTCCCTTCAGTACTAGTAGACGACGCTCTGAGATAATGTTGCTATAGATATGTAACGATGAAGCAATGCGTCCTCCAGATCCTAGGCCGCCACCAGGCCCCCTTTCAGAAGAAAAGGAAGGATGTGCATACAGGTTTACATAGTTGACTATAATTTGATATATGTGAGTAGCTTGGTGAATTCAGGACGAGAAACGTCATAGGTAAATTTACGAGCGACTACACGTGGCCCCTTGGAATATCCCTTTAGTTCTCCCCAAAAGATGGGAGACCAGTAACCGCTTTTCCTTTTATATGTACCCTTTATATATCTCGTAGGCCACATATTATATATGAGAAATAGTTGAGCATATACCGGGCCATATCATATGCTCTATTTTATCTAGTTGCTACATCCGGTCATGCTTTCCTTTCCCTCGAGGGATGCTGCGAAGGTGCGTATCCGTCAGGTTCAAGGACATTGACCAAACCTTCTTCTGAAGGTAGGACGGGATTATCTTTAAAGTCTCCTCACAAATTTACCACTCTCTACACAGTTTTTGTTCTGTGGATTGAGAGAGGGAGTCGTTATAAGTTAAATACCAACTGACCAAAGAGCCCTCGAGCGAGAACGTTGTGGAAAATGTTGCACATTTGCTCAGGATAACCCTGCCCGAGGGTGTGCTTTCTCTTAGTTTTCTCACTTACCCCTCAAAGACATCAGTAGTTTTAAGTCCCTAAAGCTTACAGTACATATCATTAAGGCCAAATACTGAGAAGATTTTGGAGGCAAAGCTAAACGACTCTGTTCATTCTGCACATATGCACAACGATGCTACAGTTAGTTGAATTCGTAGATGTATGTTCCCAATAGCTTTGAAGAGCTTATATAAATATTCATGTACACAATTGAAATTCCAACCACATTCACTGGGAAAGGAAAACAGCTTGATATGCTTCCTCACGTCGAAGTGTATTTGAAGGGACCAAAAGACATCAAGCCCATTTCGACAGAGTTAGCTAGAATATAGTTTTTAAATCAATGATATCTTGAAATTCATTTTGCCCGTCACAATTGGGTCATGAAATTATTTATTCATCAATTAGTTGTTGTACATTACAGAGAATTTTGGACGTACTAGACGGTCATTCTTGCTAAGGCAAAAAATTTAAATCGATTTTCGAATGGCTTTTAAGGTAAAATGTACTCAATCTTGAAATTCAATATAGCCGCCAATATACTTGGCTGCGATATTACCAATAGAGTAGTTATTGCTTTCTAGATGGAAAAAATGGTCACCTTTCTGTGAAAATGGCAGCTATTTTATAATTCAAAATGGCCACTATGGTATATTAGAAGATGGAACCCTGCAGTTTTGGATTTAGGATACCCGGAACATTAAGGAAATGCAATAACATCAAAGTAGGCAGGTCCATCACGCAAACGTACACCAGATTTCTCACTTGAACCTGTGAACGGCGACAGGTGGAAAGACCTAGAGAGTGTTCAGGGACGCGATATAGGCCTATTTCAAAAACCTTTTGCACAAAAATTATCTTTAAAAGTTGTTAGTCTGCGTATTCTACCGGCAGGGCTTCCTAACCAAGTGGATGGCCTTAATCAGTTGACGCAATGTACCGAGAATATGTTTGGGAGAACAATGCCTCCCAGATTGGAGGAAATCTCCTTCCTCACAGATCTTTTTAGGATTTTCTAATAAAAGAATTTTCAAATTGACCTACCAGTCAAAGCGTTGCTCGATAGAAATGTCTGCAAATGGTCAGCATTTGATGAGAAAAATGCTTTCGGAAACACAATGTAATCCATTTCTTTCTTTACGTTGCCACACATCGACCTGGCGGTGGACAAAAGGAATAATAAGGAGTAATTTTTTTAGCTTTTACATACTATTTCTACCTATGACGTCTTTCACTTGAATAACGTTTCGTTTTTTAATGTATCTGTAAAATGTAAACTTGTAAATGTATGTTGTGATAACCAGGTGTATCACACGAAAATTGATAAAGTAAGAGGTGCTTCAATAATTTTTATAAATAGGCTAACCCTGGCTAAATGAGTGCTTATATGTGTGTATAAATATTTTGGTTGGAAGGAGAACAAAATCTCTAGCAAGAAATTTCTGGAGGAACATAGTGAAATCCTACTCACAGTAACGTTTTGACAGCCGATTCCTTCAATGGGAAAGCAAGAACCCTACATTACAGCTAATTGGTGTAAAAATTAATTTTAATCACCCACCTCACTGAAACATATCACATGCATGAGGACTTTTATTTAGTATTGTAAATGGAAACTTCAGGATGCCAGGATGCCTCACCAAAAACAAAATACTAACCTTTGAAAACAAATGGGCAGACCAGCAAGCCTACCACGAAGAAAACGGCGGTCTTCAGTTTGCTCTTCGCCATACTTCAGTGTGTAGTTTAGTTACACAAGTCCGCCATGTACGGTGCCCCTCTCTATTACACGTAGAACACTGACTGATTACTGTTTTTCTTTCATTGCTTCTCTACCAATTTTTAATAAAAGTTCATTTTGCGATTCCGAATCTATACTTAACATGTTACACCGTATGTCTCAATAGAAGAGTCGTTCAAACGAAGAGGCTGGAAGTATCAATTCTGCAAGGTTTTCTTTAAATATTCATCTTACAAGACAGATTTTAATAAAGTTGTGAACACGCAATTGTTCAGACGTTAAACACCATCTCCTTACTGATACCAGTCATCAATCTATTTGCACAATGGAGCCAATTACACTGTTACAAGTTGACACAATGTCGTATTTACTCATTTTCTTGGCTAAATGATAAGTACCGGTTTGAATATTTCTTCTGTGCTTTCTTCAACTGAACTTTGTAGTGCTATTGAGAAGATATTCAATTGACAAGTAGGTTCCATGTGTAAATTAATAAATCATATAAGTGGTACTGAGGGAGCAGTCGGTGACACCTTTATCCTTCGACTACAAGGTTAATATTTTTCAACGGAAACAAGTAAAAAACAATAACGTGGCTAAAGAGGCCACGCATGGTCTGAACTCAGAGAGGTTGGTCATGTTAAGTCTTGGTGCCCTTCAGGGGACGTGGCTCCTTTGCGGGAAAGGAGCAGAACTACTTCCGGATTAAAGTTTGTTTCCCCCCTTCGGCTCTTCGCCAAAAAGTCTATTGGCATTTCAGGCGAAAAGAGTGACATGGCTACTTTTGACAAAGTGCTTGTATTTATATCATCAATACATCCAATAGTCATAATTTAGCAAAGGAGTCCGAGCTAGCGGGCTGAAGGAGTCCATAACCCTCTCAGTGCAGGCTGCTGTAACTTAAACACTTGTTTTTGTTTGAATTTGAGAACGAACTTAAACAGTCAGTAGGGAATACCTCAAAAACGGCTTTAAAAATACGCCCAGTAATTATTTACAACATAAATTTTCATAATTTAATTTTTCCCACGTGCACAAGTTGCACACTGTTGACTTTATAAACAAAATGGCCGCCAAAGTCCCATACACTACTTTTCTGAAAGAAAAAAATACATTACAAACGTATTCAAGCTACAAACATAAAATATTTGGTTCAGTATACTCAGCAATCGCTAATTACTCACATGTGACCTCTTTCTGCAAACCTTGTCCACCCCCAAGGTCGGGAGAAAGACAAAAATATATAGAGAGGGCGCTCTCCAAATAAAGCTAAAACGCAGAATAAGTATGCAATAGCTCCAGTTTAAACTGTTTTTATTAGGAACATTCCCTGGTGGGTACATGGACTACTACAGCACGGTTTTTAAAGAATTAAGTCGAACTCTGCATGCTGTTAAATAGTCTTATGGGGTTAAGCCCCCTCTCTAAGGCAAAATTTGTGTGTAATAAAAGGATCTTGTGTGAAAACTCTACAGTATTTTGTCAAGTCTATGTTCATTTGCACAATTTTTTTAGATTTTAAGTTGGTTTCCTCAGGACATGCCCAACACCAGGTGTTTTGGAGAGGGGTCTCATGAGAATCCCCCACCCTTTCCAATATTTGTGTTTAACGTATAACTAAGGACCCTCAAGTTAAGGGATGCAAATATAATAATTTATTTCATTAAAGAATGTTCACTTCATATGAGGGTTTAAGGGCAGGGGCGTTACTCAAGGGGTTGGGGGTGGTTTACCCTCACTCGCAAAAATGTGACTCTGGCAGGCCAAAAGTATATATTATAAGTCCTAATTTTTTTTGAGAGTTTGATGATAATTTTCGAACTAAAATAAAACAATACAAAGGAAGAAAGTTAATTTTTTTAAGAAAATTGACTTATATAAGGTTTAAATAAGTACAGATTCTTTGCAATGTCACAGTTTAGATTCCGGGATTAAATCAGAGCCCAAACTAATTTCAATGTCCGACGAGCAGTTGAACGACTGCTTTCTTCTTACCTGTGAGAAAGATCTCACAGACAACATAAACATAAATATCGTCTTAAATGATTATCGACAGAGAAACTGCAAATCCTAAAAAGTAATCTCTTTCACACCACGTAGAGGCCTATATTGAAGCAGAGGTTTCAACTTTCAAGTAAACGTTAAAAAGGCTGTTTATTTATTTGGGTATATATTATACAAAAAACTGTTTTTTACAGTGTTAATGGATCACGCATGCATACCATCATTGTCATGTATACTTAAAGATTAAGGAAACGATTAAGTATACGTAAGTATACTTAATAAACTATGTTATGAGGCTATCGACCGTGAAATACATACAACGTACAGTTCAATTTTTGAGCGGCATGGTTGCCGACATGGGCGTACGAGGCGGGGGCAGGGGGCAGAACGCCCCAAAAAATTTCTTGGGTCGAAAATTCGGGCAGTAAACGACAAAATTTCGGGCACAGAATAGGTGAAATTCCGTCCCACATAAAGTAAAAGTGAAAAGTTTCCCCGAATTTTCTACGGAGTTCCCGAATTTTTTGATCGAATGCCCTCAAAAATGTGAAAGATTTTTGGGCGCTTCGCGCGCGTGTAGCGGATCGGTGCTCTTTATTATGCACCAGAACTTCACGAAATTCGGGTATCTTTTTGAGATTCTCAAATTGGAAGAGTCCTGTACGCCAATGGCTGCCGACAATGTAAAATATTAATGCTCAGTATTAAGTGACAAGATCAGCGTTAATTTACCTTTCTTTTTACAACATCAAGTCACAGGTCACTGACTGAGTTTTGGGGCAAAAATATCTCCACCCCAATAAATCCTACTGAGTTACGCCCCTGTTTTAGGGGTCTGAGGGCTCGGTCCCCTCCCCTTTGCAAACTGGTATAGAATTAAAGGTTCCCAGGTGAGGCATTGCTATTTTTGCAAAAGTATGATAATTTCATTGAGGGGAATTGCAATGGTTTTATGTTCTGATGGGGTTAGGTTTATACAGGTGCCCCTTCCTTTTGTAAAATTAAAGATTTTCTCGTGAGAAGGGGGCTACTTTTGTTAAAAAAATTAATTCTAGAAGAGAGATTTAAATTTAACATGTGACAAGTATAAATGATGTGCAACTGTTAAAGAGGGATTGTGCGAGGAAAACTGTGTATGAACCGTTAAATGTTCAGGACCACTATACTATGCTCTTATCACTGAATAAGAGACTTCTTTCTGCAAAGAGCTACGCACTTGTGAAATCTTCTTTATCATTGCAGATATATGTGACATAGCCTATGAGCTTTCTAGATGCAAAATACGTCCAAGTTCAGTAAGTGCTATTGTCATGAATTCTCTTGTCATCTTAACAGCCTGAAATGCTAAAATATTTAGACCCAGATAACATCAACATTGTTAATGATTGATAATTTGATGAGATTTTTCATTTGGCCAGGATATAAATGATTATGCAAATCTTATAGGTATGACGAGAAACTCGACAAATATTTCACATGTTATCCTTTCTTTCAACCATCATTCAAAGAAAATAGTGATACTTTTATATTATAAGGCAATAATGGAAATTATGGTGGTCTACTGGTCTGTACAATAAGTATGAGCATGAGTCCCTCAAACCCTAGTCATATACACATCCCTGGTTGGGAAACTTTACGTACATCATGTACGAAAACACGAAGAAGACGGGCAGCTGTGTTGAGGAGAACTTGAGCTATGCAGAAAAGTGCATCACGTGATATTGACCGTGCACACGATCGATGGAATAGCGATATGGCTACATTGAATGATGTGTGGTTCATTCTTGAAAGTGTAATTGAAGTTGATTCAAAGGCTGAAAGGGTTTCAGGAAGTTTCCGAATCAGTATTTGTGAACTTTCAAATAAACGAAGAAAATCGTGGCCCCACGTTTCTCTGCCACGTTTCTTGTTTGAGTAGAAACCTACGTACTCTGCAATTTTGCTTTGATGTATATTGTTAGCTCTAAGTTAATATCACTAGCAGGGGCGCAGATCAAATTTCAAAAGTGGGGGACAAACTACTCGTATGTTGATTTGTTTTGTAGCGACCTTATACCTGAATGGACTCTTCTGCTACATTCCAATACAAGCATACCTGCATATATTATGCTAATTAGGCCATGGCTGTATATCCAGCCCACACTACTCACGCACACTACGAGCTGCAGTAACACTGTACTACACTGCAGACGCGGCGCCTGATTCCTTTCAGCAGTGGGCCTCATTTCTCGCTTTTTACGTGCATAGAAACGGGCACAGACAAACAAACGAACGAAAAACCCGAACCGAACTAGATAAAAACATAACTGTGAAACTATTTACATACTTATTTACACGGGCTAGCAAACAAAATTTCTGTGTCAACAATGTACAACACCCACAAGTCAACCCCCTCCCGACCACCCCGAACCCAAGCTAGTTACACACGATTATTTACAGTTAAGTTAATATTTATAAGTTAACTATCACCCGGTCAGCCCTTCAGCGAAACGAGCGGACCCCACCGCCTGCTGAACGTGGACCTTGGCAAACGAACAAAGTCAGCCTCCACTCTCACCTTAACCTCCGCTTTCAACGACATCAGGACGACGTCCGCAGGCCTCCCCTCTCCCCTAAATACAATATTACATCGGTCTCTCCATAAGGCCAGCTTTACGGGGGTCGAAACAAAGGTAAGTATGCTGCAAACACTTGTATTGCATGGCGAGGGTGAAAGACCATACAAAGCGTAGTCCTGGCTTACCGCCCAGGTGTTGCAAAACGTGAGGCGATCAGCCAGCACTTGAAACCATCCCTAGAGGAGGGCCACAAAGCCACACTGCCAAAACACATGGGGCACACTCTCCCACTTTGTACATCCAATGCGGGGGCAAATGCCATCTCCAAGACGCCACCGAAGGCGCTTGAGATTAGTTACAATGGCCCCGTGTGCGATTCGCCACAGCAGGTCTCGCCGGCGGTAATCTAGTGGCCCGCTGTGTACTACACGCCACACTTCCGGCCCCGACGCATATCCGTTAGTTCGGACCTGGCCAACCAGGTCCTCAAAAATGGCCTGGTACAGATCCCCCGCACTTGATGTCCCCCACCGTTGACATAATACGAAGAGTGTCCCTCATATGGCAATATACCTTTGTTGGCCTCCAGCTATGGGGTACACTGTTGCTAAAAAGGGAAGGGAAATACCAACGAGATGATAATCCCCCAATAACGAACAAAGTATGTGAACGGAGACTGGCTCTCGACGGCGCTGAAAACACATCTGGTCAGGAGAAAACGGAGCTTCGAGGGAAGGTGTACAAGACCTAAACCCCCATACTTTTATTCCTGGTACACTATCTTTCTTCTGATTCGCTCCGTTTTCCCTGACCACAGAAACCCCAAAACGGCCCTCTCAAGTCGTATCAGGACTCTCTCTCTGGAGCAGCCAGAACGGTGCCCGGGTACCACAAGAGAGGGTAAACAAAGCGGTTGATTTCTGTCACCTTTCCCAACAGAGTTAGATATCTGTCGCCAAAGGCCGTCAACCTAGCCTCCACCAGCAGACCAGGTCCGTTTTCTCATTCCAAGTAATTGACTCTGGTGAATAAAATAATCAAACCATAGGCCATTTAATTTTAATCAGTCGTCCACCCACGATGCCGTGAAAGGGAGGGGCTTCCACCGCCACTTACTTAGACGGAGTCCCTTGGTTTTAGTTGGATTCAGTCTGGCACCTGTCGCCCTCTGAAAAGTGGACAGCGTGTCAGAAAGGGCCCTGAAGGAAGCTAGGTCGGAGACTACACATGTAACACCATCGGCATACTGGAGGCATTTAACTTTGGCTCCACCGGGTATGTGAAAGGGTTGGAACAAAGACTCTACTTGTAAGGCAATAGTCAAAGATTCACTGAATAAAACATGAAGAAGGGGTGAGAGTGGGTACCCCTGCCGTACCCCACGTTGTACCCTGAACGGGTCTGACGGTAGACCATTAACAACAACCTGACTATCTACACTATTATACAACAAGGTTACCCATTTAACATAGGTTGGGCTTAACTTAAATTTTATCAATATTTAAAAAGGAACCCGTGATCAACCATGTCGAAGGCATTCTCCTAATCGAGGGAGACGAGCTCACATGGCAGATAACGGTCCTTAACATACTCAACTAGGTCCCGCACCAACCAGAGGTTCTGCTGAATACTGTGTCCACTCACCGCCCATGTCTGGTATGGCCTTACAAGATCCGGCATAACAGTGCCCAGCCTGTTACAAAGGACTTTCGCCAGGATTTTGTAATCCACATTCAACAGGGTGATTGGCCGCTTATATTTTGGCTCGAGTGGATCCCCAGACTTTGGTAGCAAGATTATCACAACACCGCGCTGCAAGGGGCTCAATGAGCCAGCAAGGAAGGCAGAGACGCATACATCACAGAGATCATGTCCAACGGTACCCCAGAAGCGTTTGTAGAATTCCACTGGAATACCGTCGGACCCAGGTGCCTTTCCGCCTTTCATCTTCGCTACTGCCTTCCAGAGCTCGACGACAGTCAATGGGGCGCCAAGTTCATCATTCTGCTCTTTAGTGGAAGACTTGTCAATATTATCTAACACGGGTATTTGAAGTCCCTCATCGACATCTGCCTGGGTGTAAAGCTTTTCATAGAAGCTTCTAAATACTTCCACGATGTCGAGAAGGTCCTTCTGTACTGTGCCATGGGCGTCTCGCACCGCCTTTATGCGGCGGTTGATGGCGTACTGCGAGACATCCCGGTAGAATCTGATAATAGGCTTTTCCTCCGCCTCCACGCAATGCACGCGGGCACGAATACGGGCCCCGTGTAGTTTTTTTTATCAAGATGCTGCTGGATTGCGTGAAGAGCGGAGGAGTTCCCATTCCTCTCCCTGGAGAAGAGCGAGAGGAACTCCTCCCTTTTCCGACGAGCACTTACTACTTAACACACTATTCAATAGTGAACTGTTTGATGCGGGACTTCATCCCGCCATCCTAAATCTGTTGGGAAGGATGGCCTCAAAGTTCGCCACCCTTCGTACCTGGCTTTAAACTGTTCGTTATATTCTGTTGTCTCTGTTAATATATCAATATTCTTTTTCCAGAACCCCCTCCCTGCTGGCCATTACTTGGGAGGGGGGGGGGTGAAAGGAGACAGTAACTGCATCATGATCCGAAATTGGACATGGCACAACATCACAATTGGTTTGTGACAGAGCAGGTGGAGAGTAAACCCGGTCCAGCCTTGAGGCGTTCGTGCCATCCGGTCGTTGCCAAGTGAACATGGACAAACCCGGATGTTGTGCTCTCCAAACGTCAACCATGTCGTGGTTCTTCGTGAACATGTCCAATTCCTACATACCGACGCCACAGCCCGAAGATATACACGAGGACAGTCTGTCGAGCCGTGTTTCGGGGACGCAGTAAAAGTCTCCAGCCAGGATACGTGGGGCACTGCCGGGACGAAGGATGGCAGGGTGGTGAAAAAGTCCCTCCTGTCTGACGGCCGATTTGGCGCGTACACATTACATAGTAGGAAGCTACCACTAGGGTGCTTAATGTTAACATATACCAACGGGCCCTCATGATCAGAATCAACTTTTCCGACCAGGGGAGCCCACCTTGGCGAAACTAAAATAACTGAACCACAAGATGTTGTTGAACCGAAGGAAACCCCCACCCCACTAAAACCCCCACCCCACTCAAAGACCAGGTGTGGACATCGTTCTCATTCACAATGTGAGTTTCCTGGAGGAAAACGAAGTATACACCTAGCGACTTGCAAAATTGGAAAATTCTGTTCCGCTTCCGACTGTCCCTCATTCCATTACCATACAGAGTCATGAGGGACAAATCATCAGCCATGGTGAAATGATTGGCTACGTATCCACCTGGGCCTTGACCTATTTACTCCTTGGGCTCGGCGTAGGTGCCCCAGAATGGGGTCCCCCCGGGTCTGTCACTTTGCCTGAGGCCGACCTCTTTAACGAAGACTCCTCTCCTTCACAAAAATCAAGCCAGCCTTCCCCGGAAGGTAGGTCCTTCGGAGGAGGCTCTGAGACAGGCTTCCCATCATCTGACATACCGGAAACAGACTCAGAGTCTGAGGAGAGCCGGAGGTCCTCCCCCAATGTTGTCACATCAGCCTCCATGGGTGTCATTGTGGAATATGGTGAGGAGTCCACCTCAGGAGCCCCGGTATCCCCCTCACGCTGTTCCGAGGCAAGGAAATCCTGCTCCACCCCACGTGCTGCCTCCTCCAGTTCCTGAGAGGAATATTCTGTGCCTGGTTGCGAGGGTTCAGGTACATGCTCCACATCAGCACCAGCACGGGCAGAGTACGATGTGGGGCACTCACCAGGGATATGTACGTCCTCCCCACAAAGGTTGCACCTCACCTCGTTGGGACACTCAGTCTTGTCATGCCCCACCTGCATGCATCTGCCGCAACGTCTGTAGGGACACGACCTGGCTTCGTGCCCCTCTTCACCACACTTAAAACAGGTGCGGGGTTGCCCAAAGTACCTTATGTGGGCCTTCGAACCTCCTATGAAGAAGGAGGAGGGAATATCCCTCATCAGGTCCATACGGAACTGCCTCTTTCCATTAAATATGCCTCTCAACTCGCCCTCACCATACTTGCACCACCGCATGTCAGAGACAGTTCCGTATTGGCTCAGAACCCTCGCAACCAGGCGCTGGTCGACCTCAAAGTTCAGGTATAGCACTGTCACCGCCACAGAACGATCATATGGGGTGACAGTGAGCCCCTCTACCCCCTTCAGGCGTGACACACCTTTAACACGAGCAGCATCAGACCTGAACTTTAGGTCCTACGTGTTGCGGGCCGCAAGCGCCTGCATCATCTCTATATCTTTAACTCCTACCCAATTGTTCTTTAAAAAAGTAAACGCCTGTGGGGAGGTACGCTCACCCCGGACGAAAACTCCAACTTAATTGTGCTATCCCGCAGTTTGTGTGGCTCGAGGCCACCGGATGAAAAGACAAAAAACTCAGAACTTGTTTTACATAGACAAAAGTTTAGGATTAAGTGAAAAAAACACAAGCTACTCAGAAACAAGGCGCGGTGGGAAACAAATGGACACGATTAGACCTACTATGCTACTACAACACAAGCACGCTATAAGGTTTTATGCACAATTGTACAGTAATAAATTTGTAATGCTATCACACAGTGATGAAAGTTGAGCACGGACCAAACGACGAGAGCAAAACGAAAACACGTCTGCTCTTGTCGAAGACCTGTAATTGCTGGCAACTATGGAGACGACATAATCTAGAAGAGAGAACAACAGGTAAAGTAGGGTACTTAGCTTTGCAGATTACACTTTAGGCCTACAGCTATTCGCTTCGGCCTTATTCAATCATAACACGTACACTTGCATTGTTTAGCGCCGCAAGGTGCACGTTGATAACAATTAAGTCATCGCGTGAATAGGCCTCACCTGCACGATCCTAACTAACTGTAATGTAGGTTTTACTTAATGATTAACTACGTAGCTTATTACTAGCTTATTAAAGCATATTTAGACCTATGGCTAGCCCTGCAGCATCGCAGATTACAGTATTTTTTGGTAGGCAATTCACTTCAATGGTTTCAGCATTCACAATTGCCACGGTCAGCTTATTGGGGGACGGCTTAATACCAGGCAGTGCAACCTCGGGTAATTCATCGCCGGCAGAATTTTACATCTGCCAGGTTAGCAAACGTGTGTGAACTCAACTTACTGGCAGAACCGAACTCATTTTCGATTGCCTGTAACAGCCTTCTTCGACTGAACCGATAGGCCCAGCTGACTCACTAGCTGCTGTTATCACGGTCAGATTAGGTGTAGACTTAGGTGTAGGTATATAAGTAATAACTAGCAGACAGAGGTTAAGACTAATTTCAGTCTAACTTCAGCTTTCAACACATGTGCATATCACCTTAGCTACAACTGCATTTCATACTCAGGACATATTTATGAGCATCAGATTCAGCCACTTTCCTGCTAACCGATTAAATATTGAACAACTTTTAACTCCCTCAGTCTCTAGAATATGTCAAAACTGGCAGGATTTACCTTAATATTTTCTCAGACATCTGACCAAAATGCATCTAAGGCCCCTCAGATATTCAGAGAGGGTGATATCCCCTCCCCTTTCCTCCCTCTGTCCAAAACAATGTGCGTAGCTCTTAGCTTTGCAAATATTTTCTGTGATCCCATGCAGAAACGTAGAACGATAGTAAGTACTTAGTGGACTATACGAAATTTGGAAACTTATTTAAGAAACACAATGCGTCAAGATACTGTAGGATGCGCAACATGGCCCTAGTCAATATTAAATGCTCATATGCAAAACAAATTTAATAAGGATCATAAAGTTATAGACACATTTAGAAATCAAAATAACAGGTAGTACAACTATTTTTATTTTATTTTAGACAGCCTGCGCGAACTATACTGAATGCATTTAAATTACAAAGACCACATATCATCTTTTCTGTTTTTATGACAACACTGATATGCAACATATCTGGTACAACCTTCAAACATGCTTTTATCCCTCAAAAATGATGTCATGATTGTGTGGTAATCGGGAAAATTTTAAGGGTAAATTGCCTCTTCCCGTGAAATATCGTTCCGTACGCTTATGGAGGAAAATGATGGTCAATGTAACCGCAAAACAATATTCCCAAACTGGAGATTACTATAAAATGTTATCGGATATGAATGTTGCTAATTGATACATATTCAGCACAATGCTTCGGATTTCGAGTGATGCTCAATGAACTGTTCATAACAGTTTTTTTTTTCTTTTCAGTTGTATGTAATGAATTAAAATTGTGTCTCCGGCAGCATTCATTATGACTTATTAAAAGTAAAAGTCTGGCAGCGAAAAGTGGGGACATTTTGTATTATGTCTCCCCGATCAAAAAAAAAAAAAAACATTCCCCCCTGGCCCCCAGGATCGACGCCCATGATCACTCGTAGTTAATAAACACAACGTGTGAACGTGAAAGGGGATAGACGGTCCCTTTTACTATCTGACGTTACTAAGTCAGTGAACTGTTATATTTTTAGGGAAAGATACCCAATCATGTTATTCTTGATACAAGCAAAAACTTCGAGGTATTCCACTATTTTGTAGGAAAGTGAGTCTTTCTCAAACTGACAATTATAAGAGGACTAGAAAGTAGTAAGTAGAGAAAGTAAAGAAAACAAAACGTGCAAGTTCAACCTCAGGATTGTTCAAGAGGCGATTATGTGGCAATCTTATTTGTAGCTTGATGTAGGCTTCTTTGAAGCAAATGACACATTACACAAATTATTCAAAGTTCATTAAAGGAGAAGGCAGTCCCCGCAAGTTTATTTTCAAATATTCGCTAAATCTTATAGATCGTCTCTTATTTCTCTCAAAGTATTTTTCAAAATTGTCTTGTATAAAATCATTGAATATTGAAGAAAAACCAAGGAGTTATTCTGTATAAATTTAAGAAATAAGTGACCAAAATATTGTCATATGATTGATAGGAGTCATTCCTGAACTAGTTTGATGGGGTAAGCTAATTCAAATTTGGGGGGACTGCATTTTTTTTCTTTAAGTCCATTTACAGAAAATATGCATGATGGAAAATTCTTATTGATCCTCTTCTCCTTTTCTTATACCTTTCCTCAGTCCTCTCTCGGTCATTCGCTTTAAAAGCTGTTGATTTGGATTGTCGTTCAAATTTAGTAGACCAAAGTTTCTGTGAAGTTCTTGGTTAGCTCTCCCGTTTTGTTATTTGGATGTCAGTTAAATGCATCATAATAACATCTGAAATTACCCCAGAATTTCTAGGAGGCCCTATGTCCCTCCCATGGTACCAACACGGGAGGGGTGTCATGATGCCACAGCCAAAATATTACTAAATAACGGTAATTCCTAAACACTTAATCAGTTCAAAGCCTCGCCAAACATGGCACCAGTTAGCATCTAATTACTATCCACCTTACATAAATATTCTCAAGGGGAGAAGTTTTATCTTCTCCACTTAGACATCACCCCTTCCTTATACCTTAACAAAAATAAGAACAATTTACTAGAGTATGAGAATGTTTCAACATTAGATCATTTTGAAACTTTAACAAGGACAGCACCATTTTGTATCTAGTCCACCTTTGAAGAAAAGAATTTATCAAAGGGTCCCCTCCCGTTAGACCCCTTACCCGAGGCCGGTCCCTCAGCACTACATGACAGTTTAAGGGTCCAGCCGCGGTGCAAAGTATGGTAGATACGCATTTGAACATTCACACTGACTTTGTAAGCTTATCGGGGTGGGATTACGACATCATCTTCTGTAGTTCGCCCAATCATCAAATCCTGGTGGAACCCCTAGTGCTATAAGTGAAAAATTGCTGATTCTAACTGGGGCATAATTATAGCCATTGTAATGTCGCTTACTTACATTGTAAGAGTCACCAAATTGCTTAATTTCTTGGAAAGCTTCAAAAACTCCCCATGTCAGGACGAGGGAATGACCCCTTCCCAAACCCTTACCCTCGTAACTTAACGGCTCACTCGTGACTTCGGCACTGCATAGGG
>WURT03005254.1:0-13612 GCA_009936505.3 Holothuria glaberrima
AGAACTGCATCTACACATCCATGATGCTTTTTGCAATGTGTTGGACCCAAACATTTCAAGTCGGAAACACCTATTTCATTTACTGGGGGCAAAAATTTTGCAACAAGCTCTGTCAAAACATGCCATCAAACTATGTCAGTAGCATGCTCTCAGCAACTTTTAATTATAGCAATGAAATAATGTTCAGTATTCTTATACAAGGCAGTACTCAGATACATAGCAGTCACACTGTGCTAGTCAGACCTGGAAAATATTCAGCTGATACATTGAAATTTGGGAGGAAGGGGAGGGTGTATGTGGTGCAACTGACTCTTAATTTTGGTGCCAGTGAGAATGGGAATACTTGTTCAGATGTGTAATTGTGAATATAACATTACTGATTGTGGAGTTGTTGATTAATACAAGGACATTATTTCAAGAATTCTTTGAATTCCTGATTTTGGCAGGATAATTGATGAAACTTAACAACTTTATTAAAACTGGAAATAAAGTGACCCCACCAAAAAATAAAATAGCATTGCAAAAGGTTGGTAGAAAGTGATTGAACTTATAGTTAACCTAGTATTTAAGATGGGATTTGCATGAGCAGCACACATGCAAGAAATTCACTCAGGGAGAAAGGCCCACTTGGCCAAGTTAACTCTTGACCCAAGAGCTGAGCATCAAAGGCAATTGAGAAGGATGGGTCAGTGGGTCTTGCTTTGCATGGGAATTAATGCATATTTGTTGTAGCAAGGGGTATGTACAGCCCGCAAAGTGAATTTTATGTTTGGTTTATTACAGAGGCCCTTGGTTGCTCCTTGAACACCCTTGAAAGGGTGGGGTGTTCTGCACACATTAGTCATTTCCAAATTTTTTTTTTTTTTGTAACTCATTCACACCCGTTAATAGGCCATTGTGTGTTGAACAGAAGCAGAATAGAAACAGACTGTTGTCAAGACCTGGCTTTTCTTTTCTCATAGATTATTGGAAGAGGGAGAGTTGATAGCTGCCGAAAAAGAAAAGCAGAGGGTAGAATCTTTACAGAGGGAGAGGAGAAAATATAGAGATGAACAGGGAATCGCCTATGAACCAACTTTCTTCAGGTAACAGTCTGTAATTAAAAGATTTTACCCTTTTGAGGTTACTATTCATTATTCCACTGTTAAATTCTTTAGTCGAGAGGCTGGAAGAAACTTCTGCATAATTTCCTTTTGGATTTATATTGGAATTTTCTATTCGATGATTTATTCTCTATGGCTTTATTTGAATTAATATTCATAAATAAAGTCATGACATATATAGGTAAAATAGACCAACTGAAAAAAAATAAGGAAAGTCCTGTAAAAATGGTACACGATTTGATACATGACCTTTAACTTCAAAGGAGAGTAGCAAGCCTTATCAAATTTTATTACAAGAAAGAACAACAAGGTTTGATACACCAGAATCTGTCATCATGATCTTTAAGGAAGTATTCAAGCAATAGTTTCCTTAACAAATGTAAAAGGACATAAGTCTATTAACTTGGGTGAAATATTCAAATATTCATATATTCAAATATTCAATTCTAGTGTGTTGGTCTCAGGATACTGGAGGATGAGTTACAACTTTTGCAAGCTATTGTGAACTTGAAGCAAGCTGGAGTGATGTCATTTCCTCATTTTGATGAACAGTACTTTTGTTTTGACCTTGAAATTGAGCTATTTGTTTCCCGTGGGGACTGTGAATCCGTCCCCGTGCCTCTCATGCATCAACAAATATGAAAGCATCAGATATGGAGGAGAAAAAGTTGGTTGTTAATTTCAAAGGAAACAAAGAAACCCCCTCCCCCCCCTCACAGGGTCCCCTTTAATGTGAGGTGATGATGTCATGTTTCTTTGCTTAAAGGTCATCATGGGTTGAACGTGTGATAGTATCATATGTTAATATTTTGAAAACCACAAATGGGATTGAATGCAGAGTTCACCAGAATGGTTAGTACTAAGTACCTCTCCAATGTATCAAAGATTTTAGCTGAAGTCCATCTTTAAAAAAGTTTTTTAGATATCTTCATATCAGTATTGACAACAAGTCTAACTTACATATTCTGACATTTCATCTTTTCTGTTTTCCGTGGTATTTTTTTCCACATTTTCTCTCCACATGCAGATATCATACACTTAGCAGTTGCCATTATCTGATTCCAAAGCTATTATCTTCATTCTATCTTTATATTTTTGCCACTTTGTCAAAATAGCCAAGCTGCAGCTTCCTCAGCTATGCTGCAGTAGCTGCAGCAATGCTTTGTTACTATACACTTTACAATAGCAGTGTGAAGGTAATTCTGCTATTGTAGTGTGCATAGCAACAAAGCATGGCTGCAATCCACACAGCTTCATTAAGGCAGCTGCATCCTGAGATTTTGACACAGTGCTTTTCTGGAATCATTAAGTTGTCAGTTTCACCACAGATACATGTGAAAATGGTTCATTAATTTCAGAAAAAGTAGAATATAGTCACTAAAAAAAAATTTTGTCAAAGATCTGGTAGAGACTTGAAAATGTCAAGCTCTTGGTGTTATTACATCTTTCCTTTTAAATTAGAATGCAGTCATTATTTTGTTTGTCTATCTTTACACAGGTGTGTCAAAGAAAGCGGCAAGGAGTCATGGGTGTTCAAGAACGAATACTGGGATGTACGAGGCAACAAGAACTTTGGTGCCCTCGATCTGCCACACCTGTGGTAATTTTCAAACTCAGGTTTTAGGAGTTATTGTGTTTGTGTCGTTAAGGCCAGTGTCCCTTCTAAACCCCTACGATAAGTGTGTATGTTTTAATCAGCAAGCATTAGTACCAAACCTTGCCAAACACAACTTACAGGGTAGGGAAACCTAAGTGGCATTCATGATGCTTAGACCATGTGTATTCTTTGTACGAGATATTTGACACCCGGATGAGGCACTTTGGAAAGGGCTCAGTCTACTTTAGATAGTTATAGTGATTTTGAAAAGGGGAAAACCCATGTATGGGCATTTGTTACCAAAATGAAGCCAGAGGTTGGCATATACTGAGGTGATTGAAACAGAGTTAAAGGTAATTAATGTACGAAGGAATTTTTGATAACTGGAATTTAGCCAAAAATATGAATAATTTTTAAAAATGAAGTTCCCTTCAATGACAACCAATTGGCTAGTTTAATTAATGCTCAAGATGTGCACAACATGAATTATTGAACAATAAATGCCCAAGTTTTTATCCAAGGTTATGTTTAGTCTTACAGATGAAATGATAAGAACAAAAGTGGGGTTTTTTACTATTCTAGAAAAATTCACTACTTAATCTGAGTTTGGATTTGTGTTTCCTCATAAATTTGAAAACATTTTGAACTGGAATGTAGTTTTTTTTTCACCTCAAATGGAAATGGAGAAATGTTGAAAGCAGAAGTTAGTACCAAAGTTTGTCATTAAAATGAGATTACTCTAGCTCTTGTTTACAAGCAAAATTTCAAAGCATGAATTCTTTCATGGAAGATGCTAACTGCTCAGGCCTATTCATTGATATTTGGTAATTTTGTTTTAATTTTGATAGACTTTAAGATATTTCTAGGGACAATCATAATTTTCATATTTGGATGTTGTGTTGTGTTGAATGATAGTCCTATAAGGTTTTGTGATTTTAATCAGAAACTGTTTGACCATTAAGATACTGTTCTTCTTATTGAAGTTTCATTGATGCAGTCATAAGAATGAAAAAACAATGTGATATCCCTAATATTATGATGATCTCAGATTTTATGATTTAACTATGTAGCCATTAGTCTTGAAAAATCTGTGATTTGAAGCATTTGTAAAGGGGAATATTTAGGTACAGCAGAAGTTCTTCTGTGGTCAGTTAATGTTGAAAGATTTATGGTGCTAGGTTTTTTCTTTAAAATGATAAATTTATGGAATTCAGATTACTTTCTATTTTGCTCTTCCAATATTACCATTAAAACTATTGCAAAAGTGACATTACTGGCTCTGGGAGTATGTTGTGTTGTAATGTGTAAGGAGCATTGTAAAGAGCATTAGTTTTGACTCAAATGTGAGTTATTGAAATTTTCAGAGTGCAATTCTTAAGGTGTTGTTCTATAAATAGTATAAAATACAACATGATGTGGCATGTGTTGTCGGTGAAACAGAGTAACATGCTTTGAGGGTAAAGTACAGGGAAAGTGTTTTCAATTTATTTGAAAGTAGCAGATATTTTCAAACTTCAATATTTTAGGAATTATACAAGTTATAAAAGAGCCATAGAACTTCCCCCATGATAAACTAAAATACCTGTAAATCAGTGACATAAAGTTGAGCCTGGGGGCTCCTGAGTTCAAAGGGTCCCCTATCAGGAGGTCCAAGGTCCAAGGATTTATGCAGGGTCAATGCAGGGGGTCTTGGTTTAGAAGTGAATTACCATTTTCACATTGTTTCCAGTTGACAAGAATAAAAAGGCACCCTTTTCCTTTGCATCAGTGTAGCAGGAGTATCGTTCTGGTTGGGGCCCCCGGCTCAGAACCATCTGAGCCCATAGGAGTTATGCTACTGCTGTGAATGGATGGTCATGTGGTTGTTGAGAGGCAATTAACTTGATCTTATACTTCACTACAACAGGAGATGAATTAAAATTCAAAATTTGAGTAGCAAAACTGGCCAGCTCTTTTAAATTAGGTTTCATATAACTGTGTCTCATTTGTGTGATACATGAATAGATTTGTTCATGACGAGGATGGGTATGTTGATTTGCAAATGGTAGTGTGACAATCTTTAATTTCTCCTGTTTCCAAGGGATAAGGTTGATATTTGAAGGGAAACCTTGTTGTCATCCAGTCAAAAACCTCTCATCAGAAACAAAGAACTTCTCTCCCCATCTCTAAACCTAATATGTTGTTCACAGACCTACTTGTTCTCAAGCTTCTATTTTCCTCAGAGACAAAATTCCTTAAAATTATATAAAATGTCCTTTTTTTGATTGAAAAAAATGATTTCAAGAAAATTTAACTCTTTTTGAGGCACAATTTTTGAAACATTGTTTGAATTGTGAAATGTTTGCTGTTTCAGGTACACTACACGTAGGTACTAAACATAGTGTTGGTTTAATGATAGGGACCACTACCGAACTGTAATCTTTGTAGTGATTTATTTTTTTAATTTTTTGTTAATATCAATATTGGGTAGAGTAACAGGGCACTTACTGGTCATTTTTTACCTCTTTTTGAAGAAAAAAAAAGTGTACGAAATCTTGAAAATTGCTGAGGAAAAGTGTATTTTGAGGGTACTTTTTTCCATTTTAGACACATGTGGTTAGTACATGCACTTTTTCATCTCTGCTAAGGAATTTTTGGTGGTGGGGGAGGGGTTAGGGTTCTGAAAGAGGCTAATGGGTGTAAAATAATGTAGACACTGGCAGAAATGGCAGAAACATGACTTCTTGGCTTTCCTATGAATCAAAATCTAAATCAAACCAATAGACATGTATGTGAGCTGATGCTTCCATTGAAAGGTTGTACCATATTCCCAGTTTTTCCCAGCCAAGATTTAATGCCAAAAAATTTACAAAACAACTCATTTTATTTCTTTTCAAATTACAGAGAGTTCACTGGTCTTTAGTGGGTCAAGTTCATTCATTTTATTTGCAAAATTGCCTCTCTTGGATTAATATTTTATACTATTCTTTTAATATGTTGTATTATTGTTCTTTCTATTTTTAAATATTTTTCACTTAACATTTTCACCTTCACAGTAGTGAAAAAGAAAAAAATATATTTCTGTGCTTTAAAGGACAAAGTTCATGCAGGCATGTTCACCAAATATGAATATTAAAGTAATAACAAGGCTAGAACTTGATAGAAAAGCATACCACACAGTCATCTATAAAGTACAGTGTAACTTTATATAGTAATATTAATAAATTGTGAATTAGTTGTCAGGGTGAATTATCTTTTGAATTTGTACAATTTTCCTCGCTTGTTGTCCGATACCTTTTATGCTACATTGAAGTATCCACGTATGCAATGACACAATGTTCTTGGATGTTTATAAATGACCTCAAATGTCTGAAAAGTTGTCATCCATATAATAATTCGTTAGGAAGCCATTGGCCAAAAGGTATGAATGAGTACTTTACCTACGAATCGAATCGAAAGATTCAGGATATGGTTCTTCTCTGTGTGGGAACAGTAAAACTAAAATTTCAGATACTCTATGCAAAGGATGGTATGGTTGATAAATTATCTTCAGAGGTTGATGCCAACATTTTGACTATGCACTATAAAATGTTACCTAGCAACCACTGCAAGATTCCATTGGTTACAGTAAAACCCAAAGACATTGAGATTTCCAGGTCTGTCTGAGTCTTGATATTAAACTTTCATAGCAAAAATGTCACATAGAAGTCAGAGCTTGACCTACAAAATGAATTCAAGTTCATAAAAGGAAACCTTTGAGAAACAGCTTAAATTGAGACAAATGTGCTGTCTATCCGAGTCTTTAGAACTATTGTACTGTAGTTTCACAGTGGCCATTATCTGGACTGTAGTCAAGCCATAGCAGGATTCACATGCATATTTTGAGCTATGATGTGATCATTGACTTGTGTGTTTACTCAAGAACAAGAGATCATTATCCTGATGTTAAGGTCAGTTCACATGGAATTATTGCCTATGATCTTATTTCATGCTTGGGATGGCATGCCAATGCAGATGGTATGTGATTGTTATAAATTCAGTTAAAAAGTCTTAGGTAGAATTGAAAAGTTCATCTGTTTATCTGGTTATGTTACATTGCAGGTCATAAAGCTGTCATGTTAAATAATTTTGTTGTCATTTTAGTTTTCACGTCACAAAAGTGCATCTTGGGGTTGGTGTACTTTCACAGCTTGTAAATGATGTTCAAATCAAGGGTATAACCACATATGGAGGTATTCAGTTTGTGGCCATGGGTGGGGGGTGGGGTTGTTAACCTAGCACAATATTAAGATAAAAGGATAGTTGAAGCACTTTGTAGTATACTTGTCTGATACATTATCGTAGAACATACAACTCAAGTTTAGGTTTTTTGCCAGTCATTTTATAAATCAGTTTCAGAGATGTATTGTAAAAAGAAAATTATTTGTATAGTATTTCATTCAAATGTTACAAGGGTTCTCAAAGTTGACTGTTGTTATGGTTATTGTTATTTCGTGTTCCCTAATTTGTATATTTGAGAGAAAGAGAAGGAATATTTTGTAAGGTGTCATTATTGGTGTCAAAGACGTTGGCATCCTACTTAGAACAGTGCTTGCTTATCATTACTTCGGAATTTGTGGAGCAAATTCTAACTCTATCTTTTGAGGTGATAGTATAAAGAATGCTAGGGGGTTTTATGTTTCATTTTAAAGTAAAACAAGCTATTCATTGATTAATCTACCATAAGCAACAAAAATCTGACTGCCAGAGTTCATTCAAACCTGTGTTCACCAAAATCATCAATTTAGTGGTGACCCATGTTCTCTTTTTGAAGCAAGATCATGACACACTACCCAAAGTCATTCATCATGGTAATGATAGGAGGGGGTGGGTTTGAAAGATTGAAGTCAGTTTAACTGTTGACTTCTCCTTAGGAGTACCTAACTTTACAGTGAATAGCAACTGCCCCTCCCCTAAGCATTTCTCAACTCCCTTTGTTCTTGACCTTAGGTTGTCAAGAAGAATCTGGCAGGCTATTTGAGATCCATGACCTGCATTAAAAGGCATAGAAACCATTCTGTGAGCACAACCTTTTATAAGGAAATGAAAGAGTTCTGGATACTACAATCATTATAAAAGTAAAAACCAAGTTAAAGTGACTTTCAGCCAAAGTAAATGGAGAACCCCTGGTGTAGACTTTCCCATTGATTGTATTATTAAGCGGGCAATGTGTTTTAAAGGAAAGCCTGCCTGAGAAATGTCCAGATGGCTTCATTTGTGGTATATTAGTTTACAAGATATCCATTTTACACACATTCTATACTTTTGGTGAGTTGGGAACGTGCTCCTTCTTGTTAACACTGTTGGAAGTGGTAGATAACATGTTTGCAGTTGGAGGCGTGGTTTAAATTCTGAATATTAAATGTGTTCAGAAGTAACATACTAACCATTTTGGGGAATTTTAAGAGAGCTCATAAGCAGCCTATTTACCAAGGGAACAAAACTAGAAATTTGATGCACAGCAGAACTGCCTATCTGTCTTGACTAACATGTAGGTGTAAGAATGACTGATTCTTGTCCCATATATGTACAATTACATTGATTTCTAAGCTGTGACGTAAAATCAACTTTATTTCTCTCCTGCTCTTCACATTCATCCACTATAGATCCAGTCAAATACCAGACTTGTTGGTAGTACATACTCATTCTCACAAGTTTGCCCTGCTGGCTTGCACTCATATGTGAGAATGGATTTATATTCATTGCTTGTACTCACAGATTTTGAAAGTTGGGCATTGGTACTAGGTCAGCATTTTGTACTCGTACCAGAAGTATAATGGAAGTGTACTTTTACTACCAGAGAAAATACACCTGTGCTCACCCTACAAGCCTAGTACTCAGTGCAGCCAGAGATGAGATATATCTTCACTCATACTTTGACATTGTACTCACTCTACAAGTGTGTGGTTTAATTTGTGCTTGTGGTAGACAGTTACCCTTTGTATGAAATCTTAACTACTCCATAGAATTCTTTTAACTAAAAAGAATTTTAATAGATTCGTTAAACCTATATTCAGTCTTAATATTGGCTCTCTGACACCAGGGTAACAGAGACCAATCAGTTTATCCACTGTTACGATACACATGACCTAAGCATCTAGTCTTGCCCGTAATGTGGTCGTGGTTGTTCTGCACCTTCTAACACGGGTGAAATATATTTATAGAAGTGAATTTTTTGTGTGATTTGCTTTGACGCCATTTTGCTTGTAGCTGCACAAGTCATTGCAATTAAAATTCCTGCCTCAAGGTGATATCTTTCTTGGTCTTTGTCTCTTTTGTTTTCTTTTATGGAATGCAAGAAAAAGAGCAGTAAGTTCGTATGTAGGGGTGGGATCTTATGTTTGAAAGTGGGGGCAGACCCTGGCAAAAACATCCCTGGAAGATAGGCTTGAGGCCACAAGGCCCTCTTTAGGGGCCCCTCTGTGGTCCAGGGGAAACACCATCGTGTGGGACCAAGGGACACATCCCTTAGAAACGCATATGTATTAAAAACATTAAAGCCATCAGAATAAAGCATGTGTCTGTCTTTAAGTGATATTGGATACTCGATAAACAGACCACAAAAGTCACTTTTTGACCATCTTTACAATAGCCTAATTCGGACAGTGATAGTAGTGGCTTAACCAGGGTTTGTTTCACGAGGGGATCATGCAATATATTCTGTGATCGCCAAACTGGGGGAGGAGTGGCATCACCTTTCCCTACATCCCCTTCCAGTGTTCTTTACGAGGGGTTTTAGGGGGTGGCCCACCTCCGAGTGAAATTTGCTGTCCCCTGAAACAGCGACCGCCCCTAAAAATCCCGCCCCCTATGAAAGCTCCACACGGCCTCGTAAAAAAGTTGACAATATGCTACAGATCTTTCAATCTTTTCATTATGCCTAGCATAATGTGCAATAAAAATGTCTTGAAAGCTACCGCCCCTCTCTTGAAAATCTGTGGAGAACACTGCCTTCCCCCTTTGAAAACCTTTTAAAAAATCAGTTGTCCTACATGCAATATGGTGCACATATGCTACTTTTGGAAGTAAACTTTGTTCGGCATCAGTGAGGGGGAATGCCCCAAGCCCCCCCCCCCCCATATACGCCACTGAGAAGGTCAATTTTATGACGCAGAGGATTTTCATTGGGAACAGTAATCAGATAATGATGGCTGGGTTTGCAATGCGCAAACCACAAAAATCACATTGGAATTTATATTGCACAGGAGACTTGACTTTAGACTGGCCGTCAGTTTGGTGGTTCAGGATACACTGTGGCGCCGTTAAAACTTTGCGATAAAGGTTCCACACATAGCAAAGGAAACCCCCACACAGCCACAAAATTGGTTTCAATCATGCATGTGCGTAGGAAGCGCGACATTATCACTTTTCCAAGTTGCTATTCCTTGTGTTTGCATTACAGAGTAGGCACGTCCCCTTAAAGTCGAGAATTATTGAATTATGCTTGTATGGCTTAACAGAGGCCACTGGAGCGCGGGAAACTCCTCAAACGTTTTGGAATTCATGGGGGCGCCTAAGGAGGCCAGGAGGAAACCACGGAAACCCCTGAGACACTAGGAGCACACCAAGCAAGCATCTCTGCTACCTTACCGACCCTGCGACCTTACCTAAGTACCCAACTACCTTAATATCACATCATTTTAACTCACCTGTCTTTCATTTCTTTCCATACATACCCCATGTTACCCCCCCCCCCCGCCTCCAATTTGGTTATTGCAAACTAGCCTACCTTGTTTTCCCATCTATATACCAAACTTTCCTGTCTCAATTCAAACCTTATTTTAAGTTACCTCACCGCACCTTACCTATTGCATTGTACTTTTTTTCTTACCATACTACCTTACTGACTCTAAACCTTAACCCTACACGTTCTTAACTTTAGCCTTACCACCACCCCACCTCACATAGTTACCTTACCTTGTTAACTTACTTCCTTATTCATCGTTCAGACGTTACATTTGCACGTGACTTACCTTTACCTCAACCTCACCCCAGAGACAGTGATCCGGAGGGGATATGTGGGGGAGGGGATAAACCCTAGCTCCCACCAAAATGTGGGGTTGGGGATATGATACATACTGACATCCCCTTCCAATTTGCCAACGTCATTGCAAGTAAAACACACAACTTAAAACCTGAATAACAGAAAAATTAAGGAAAGCAAGAGAAATGAGGAAATTTGAAAATATACGGTGACGAAAAACATTTGTAATGAAGATTAAATAAGTGAAATATTTTCCTTAAATTTGTTACTTTTTCAGCGCGCTGCACGTGCCATCATAGAAAGCTTATATGCCTCATTATAATTATCTGCAGACCTGTCTGAGTGGAATTGCACCATGATGTATAATTTTCACTCCAGACCCTTCAACGTCATAAAAGATACTAACCTTGATTTGTGAAGTCTTTAAAGTCCTCATACTCGATTATTTGAACGAGGTTTTCATAGTTTCACTTCTGGAGACCTCAAATGACCTTTGCAAACCCATACCCATACCCCATACCTATATATCCAGTATGGAAAGCTTGCACCAGCCCTGTCATAAATAATCATGCCTTTCCAAGGTTTTATGGGTTCTTTTTACCTTTGACTCTCGCGTGTGATTGAATAGATTCCTTTTGCCTCCGGCAAGGAATTAGAAAATTAATCTAAAGAAAAGAACATGTATAATGTAAATGTGGCATCCAGGTTTCTTACTACAATCTATATTGTACATTTCCTAAATTTAAACCATTTTCAGATGTCTGTAAACAGAAAAATGAAAAACTTAAGGCAAAACTTTAGTCTAAATTTCACTTTCAGTATGGATTTTGATCAATCTAAACAATTAAAAACATTGAAATCATTCAAAGTTGGACTCCCAAGTCAAAATTTTGTCTACAGTTTTAAATCTACATCTCAGAGTTTATACATATTCATCTTAATGGAAGTCATAAGAATGTCCAAATCGGTCACAAGTGGATCTAAAGTGATAGTACAGTTACGTCCGGAATGCAAATGTTTAGGTCAATTATGTATGCCTAAATCAAGGTCCTTGTCTTTGTATCTAAACTTTTTCACTTACACATTGTATCAAATGTAAATGACATCTATTGAATCTTCAAATTGTAATTACAATTGAACTCTAAATACTAACGTGAAAATGTTGACCCAAACCTTTATATTTAGTCCCTTTTCAAAAATTATGTTGACAAATACATACTTGAAATCTACCTTATCATGTTACAAACCTAAGATATGTTACCACTTAGGCTACTCATAAGGCAAGATTGCTCCATTCTACGAAACTATTACCCTGATTCAAGTTATAATATATTGAGTCAGAAGCACGCGGAATGCGCATAAAGCGCGCTGAAGTTGCATGAAAAATAATTTCTATGACAAACTTAGGGTTGGGGTTAGGGTGCACACAGATTGTATGCAAATTTTGCAAACGCGACACTGTCAGTTTGCTACAAAAGTTACCAATCAGAATGAGTCTGCTGCCAATGCCTGGTACTTCGTTAGAATTTCATTTTAAAAAATGTCTGCCGAAAAGTAAAAGAAGGCGAAAACAAATTTCCTAGCTTCACATGCTTACATTGCCCGCCCGGCGGACGTGTATTGCTCCTGCACCCACACTGACCAGCTGACTGTACTCGCAACACCAGAGTAAGTACGTCAAAAGAGGAGTACATATTCGACACCTGCTATGAAGGTAAATGCTTACAATGCATTGTTCCCATGCTCTGTAATCTGCAAACATTCTTTGAATAATACCAAAATTTTCCTTTGCTTCATTTTGCATTATAAAAGGGCATCATGTATAGGGCCTCCCGGAAGCTCTGGATCAATTACATAAAATGGGGGCAATGACATAATGCTTACGGTGGCGTAGCCAGGATTTTTCTAACGAGTTGCCATACAGTATGTTGTGTGATCGCCGGCCTGGGGAAAGGGTCTTTACATGCAATCTGGTGCCACATATGCTAACTTTGAAGTAAAATTTTCTGTTAACACCTGACATTCGAATGATAATATAGAGTATGATACCGAGCACTTACAACTATCGCATTTTTACTAATTTTGAACGAAAATTTAGACGAACAGCTTCCAGCAATGGGGAATGGGCGGGAGGGAGAGGTGCAGGAAGGTGATATAAAACCTCCCTGATAGGTAAAGCAAAGGGGGCGAAGGACTAACAAGCGCGCTTCAGGATGCTTTTTCGTCGTAAGTGTATTAAGAATCACCATCTATACCGATAATGGCTGTTCGCAAAGCCCTCCGTGAAAATATCTAAAAATGTATTGCGGCAAATACGTACTTTCAAGTTCCAACCTTTCACATTATGCTACAAATTAGATTGAAAGATCCCACATTGATGCAAGGCCCTACAGATGTTTGGAGATGAACTTCTGTTTTTGGTTTCGATAATGAGAGAAACCTATGCATTCATGATGGCGTGTGTGTATGTGCGTATGTGTGTATGTGTGTTTGTGACACTTTGCTCGTTAACACGATATATCAAGAAGGGAAACTGACAGTTTTAAAATTTGTAACATAGATGCCCCATATTGAGAGGAAGAACCCTATTGTTTTTGGTGGGGTCAAAGATCACCTGGGGTCACCGGGGTCAAACTCTGAAAACATTGTTAACACGATATCTCAAGTTAGGGAGCTTGGATTGATTTCATACTTAATATGTAGATGCGTCATGAAAAGAGGAAAAACTATTGTTTTTGGCTGGGTTCAAAGGTCATCTGGGGTCACCGGAGGTCAAACTCTGAAAACCTTGTTAACACGATATTTCGAGGTAGGAAGCTTGAATTGATTTCGTACTTAGTATGTAGATGCGTTATGGTAAGAGAAATAACCCTATTATTTTTGTGGAGGTCAAAGGTCATCTGGGGTCAC